>JAQQSU010010352.1:0-12448 GCA_028627135.1 Pseudochirops cupreus | reverse complement strand
CACTCATGGGGAAACTCAATCATTAACAAGAAACAATAGAATAATCAAACTTCCACTCATGGGGCAATCATTAACTTAATCAGTCACTAATCTAGATTCATAATTACTAAATATCTTGATCACAAATACAGTCATTAGAAAACCACACAAACCCTCCACCCCTCGGTGTCCAAAAAACCCTCAGTTTCATCCAAGGGGAGGCCTTTTCTTCGTCTTGACTCTGGGTGGTCTCTCTGATTCCCTGGATCCCCTTCCAAGGTCCCAGCTCCCTCCTGAATCCACCAGTCACCTGGATTCAGAAGTAGACAGCTCCCAGGTCCTTCTCCAGTCCTCAGGGCAGTCCCTGGCACACACTGAAGTTCACAGGGTCCATCACATCTCAAACTCTTCACCACTTCTCTTGTCTGGAACTCAAGAATCAGCCAGGCCATAAACAAACAAACTCTTATCCTGGTCATGCTTCTTCAGGTAAGCCCTCTCAGCCTTCCAGGCAAGCCCAGGTAAGCTCTCTCAGCCTTCCAGGCAGCCTTGCAAGCAAGCCCTCTCAGCCTTCCAGGCAAGCCCTCTCAGCCTTCCAGGCAGCCTTCCAGGCAAGCCCTCTCAGCCTTCCAGGCAAGCCCTCTCAGCCTTCCAGGCAAGCCCTCTCAGCCTTCCAGGCAAGCCCTCTCAGCCTTCCAGGCGGCCCTCACCAGATTCTGGTCTCAGGAAAACTTCATCTCAGTTCTCAGCTTCCAGACGCTGGGAAAGAAACTCTCCCTCTTCCCCTCTCTATTTTAGCCAGCTTCAGTCTCCACAATTCTTCCTTCAGCAGGAGCAGAGTTCCAATTCTGTCTGTCTGTCTCTGGAATTCTTGCTTATGTACACACCTCAGCCAATCCCCTTCTTCCACATCAACAGGGGAGTTCATGCCTTCTTAACAGTGGGACAGAGTTTGCACCTTCCACACTTAGCACTTAGTACTGAGTGCTAAGTATCCTGCTAAACTGATTACTATTACAGGCCACTCAGGTCCAGAGAATCTCCTCGAAAAAACTCTCTTACCTCTTTCCCAAGGTTTCTCAGTCAGATGTTT
Organism: Pseudochirops cupreus; assembly: GCA_028627135.1. Lineage (NCBI taxonomy): Eukaryota > Metazoa > Chordata > Mammalia > Diprotodontia > Pseudocheiridae > Pseudochirops > Pseudochirops cupreus. The sequence continues at coordinate 11,376 of JAQQSU010010352.1, read as the reverse complement.
ACAATTTAAGATAAAGAAGCCTCATCAAACATGGTAGCACACCCTTATAACTCCAGCTACCATGGATGCTTAAGCTCACGAGTTCTGATCTATAGTTGCCTAAGCAGGTCAAGTGTCCTCACTAAGTTGGGGGGAGGGGGGTGTCTGCTCCTGTGCAAATCAGCTAATCAAAGTGGGATGAGAGTCACAAGAAAAATCTTCGATTCCAGCTTGGCCTACATGTATGCATGTGCATGGGTATATACACATGTATGTATGTGTGTGTGCATGCATGTATGTATCAAGTGTATATAGACACACATGTGCACATATACAAATGTCTATATACACACTTGAAATATATACATATGTATAGTATTATATTTATTATAAATCTATGTATATGCGTACATATATATGCATATGCACACTGTTGCTACAAGTTATCACTCTAACTATGTATGTGCGTTTACACACACACACACACACACACACACACACACACACACACTTGTGTCCAGAGAGGTCTTTAATTATAATTCATAGCTACTATATATATATATATATGATGCCATAAATAAAAGCATGACACCAATATTCACATGTGAATTCTATAAGACTCTGGATCATGGAACACCATGATCTCAAAATTGTAGGTAACCCAAAATGCAGTAGTAATAAATAGACATAAGCATGTTACCAATTATGACTTGCATGCAAGAAACATTGCAGAAGACATTATCATATCATTGATATCAAACATATCAATGATATGTTTGGCCAAAAAAGGAGGTGAACTAGTCATATACCTTCTTAACAGAAGTTAACATGGTCAGAACCACGACAAAATTCAGGCATATGACATTTTTTTTTGTCTCAGGAAGTCAAACTAAACATTAAAAGAACTTTTTGTCCATAAACTGTGTAGAAATAACAGAGCTTAGCACCTTAGCAGAGAGATACGAGACTGCCCAATTCTCTCTCTCCCCCCAAGTGGACATATCCCAGGGGAACTCATCCCCAGCAAATTTGTCAGCAACCAATCCACACACAGCAACCCTAAGCTGTCCTAGATAAAAATAATGACTTGAAGGCATAGTTCTTGTCATTTGCCCCAGATAAGGTTTATGTTGTCTCTGACAGAAGTGTAACTAGTCACAGCTCTGAGAAGGAAGGAAGGAAGGAAGGAAGGAAGGAAGGAAGGAAGGAAGGAAGGAAGGAAAAAAGGAAGGAAGAAAGGAAAAAAGGAAGGAAGGAAGGAAAAAACACTTATTAAGACCTTATTATGTATTAATTATTATGCTAAGCCTTGGGGATACAAAGAGAAAATGTGAGGCGAGTCCCTGGTCTCTAGAAGTTCACTCTCTAATTGGGGAAGACAATACATAAAAGAGACAGTCCACAGGCTACAGTACTACCCATAAAATATGAAAAGACCTAGAAGAAAATTTCTAGTCAATTGGATAAGTCCCCAGTGGCATAGGAACAGATAGACTTCATTCTTTGTCCTGGAAGACTTATGGAAAGATATGAATAAGAATCACATCACAGGAGAGGTATAGATGAGTTGTGATCTGCCCTACTTGAAGAAGGGTCCCCACAGCCGAGATCGCAGATATGGAAATAATGATGTATATTATATACCACCTCCTCGGTGGGGTAATCATTCCTACTACCTCATGATTTGGCATTTTATCACATACTGCCTTATTCTTTTACTTATTTCATATGCAGGTATTGGGTTTCTCTGTGGACAGAGTCTACGTCTTAGATTTGTAACCCAGTCCTATCCCTAGGCCCTGTAGCACCTAGCATGATGCTGAGCATTCAGTAGGCCTCAAACATTTATTGCCCTCCTGCCTCACCCCTATTTTAAAGAGAAACCTGAAACTATTAAATGTTAGGGACAGGGGAAAAAAGGTAGCTCCTAGTAGAATTCAACCACTGGAATCCTTACATCTCCAATAATTATCATCCTATATTTCTTCTTCCCTTTTTCACTAAACTGCTTGCAAAAGCCATCTACAATAGATGCCTTCACGTTCTCAGACTACTCAATAAACTCCAATGGCTCCCTATCACCTCCAGGATAAAATACAAAATCCTCCATCTGGCATACAAAACCCTTCATAACTTAGCCGCGTCCTCCCTTTCTAGTCTTCTTACACTTTACTTCTCACTGCATGCTCTGATTTAGTGACACTGACCTCCTGACTACTCCTGGAGCAAAACACTCCATCTCTGGGCTCTGGGCATTTTTCTCTGATATGTGCCTGGAATGTTCTTCCTCCTCTGATCTGTCCACTGACCAGCATATTGGTATAGATAGACAGACAGAAAGACAGATGATAGATACAGATATATACTATTTATATGCTATTTCCTTCGTTAGATTGTAAGCTTCTTGAGGGCAGAGAGGCCTCTTTTTGCATTCTCAATACTTAGCACAGTGCCTGGTACATAAAAGGTGATTATTGAATGTTTCCTGATTGCCTGACTGATTGTGTGAATTAGCACCAAAAGATTTGGGCTCAAGTTTCAGTTCTGTCATTTTCTACATGATATTGAGAAATCCTCTTAACTTTTAGACCTGTTTCTGTATCCATCAAATGGATATAATAATGCTTATTCTATGGACCTTGAAGAATTGTTGTAGGAATCCTATAAATGTTTTGAAAATTAAGTACTTCATAAAGTATTATTCTTGTTATATTATATATTTTATTGAAAGTTTGCTAATCCCCCATGACAGACCCCACCACTGAATCATAAAACTAGAAAAGAATTAAAGACCATCTAAATTAATACCTTTTACTAACAAGGACATTGTGGCTTACAGAGGACAACCACCTGGGCTTTTGTATTCCCCAGTTTGTTTTGCTGTTCTCCACATTACTTTATTTCTTCTTCCAATTCCAAGTCTCTCTCTTTCTCTGTCTGTGTGTGTCTCTCTCTCTTCTTCCATCTTTGTCTGCATATATGCATATATACATGGCTATAGATGTTTTTATAGAGGGATGTAAAAATTAAATTTTGACCCTTTTACTTTCACAGATTACTGGGTTTTCTCTGTCTTCTTCTTGATCTGCTTGTGTTTCTGCTACACTTAGAAGAATGGGTCTCTTCTTACACTGATTTCTTGTGGACATTGTTTTTAATTTCCCACTTTTACTTTCCACACCTTACATTTACTGACTTCTACCAATTTTTGGCAATATAGTGTGGTGGAACAAGCACTTGGAGTCAGTTTAAATGTAACCTTTGAAGCTTATTATCTGTATGAATAGATGCAGGTCACTTAATCTCTCTGTAATTCAGTTTCCTCATCTGCAAAATCAGAAAAATCACAGCAGCCATGCACTTTGGAAAATTTAAAGTGCAATAGAAAGGTTAGTTATCTTCTGTCATTTAATATAGCTTCCACTGTTCCTCTTTTTATTCCAAATCTTTTAGCTAATTTTTTTATCTAATAAGTAAGATTTCCTCCTTTCCTATTCCTCCCGGACCCAACTTTCTGTCCCATTCTTATCCCTTTTTAAATTTTTTAAAACCTTTTTGCACAGAAATGATTTTATATGTAAAGATTCAACACTGACTAGGATGGGGCAATTTTTAAGAAGTTCCTCAAACATGTTCCTCTGAAATAGGGAAGAGATGGTTTCTCCCACACCATTATAAGGGTCATCATATTCAAGTGTTTTCTTATATATACAATGCCCAAAGGAGGCTATTTGAAAGGCATCTACTGTTATATACCATAAGATTCTCTCCTTGGTACTTGCAAAGGCATTTTGGGGCAATCCTAGACCTTCTAATGGCTAAAATCTTGCTCTTCACTGAATACTCTGCCTTGACTGTATTGCAAGAAACTTAAAGATTGTTCATTCATCTTCTCCCCTTGTTTAGAGGAGTTCCATTTTCCCCATCTCCCCACTCCCAGCAAGAGCCCATTTGCTGTTTACCTTTACAACAGGACTCAAAAGCTATCTCTTTACTAATGAGGAAGCTCATTAAGAATAGGGATTGAGTCTTATTCGAACCTTGAATTGCTTCTAGTGCCCAGCATAGAGTTCTTGGTGCAGTGCTTAAAACACGTATGTTTTGTTGGTTTGCTTATCAACCTACTAGTGTTTCCTTTCTAGGTTTTTAGTAAGTGCATAAATTCCAGCATGTGTAAGATCAACTGCATCCTCTTACTTTCAGAATTCTTGCTTTTATAAATAATACCATCAAACAAAATGAAATGTTTTATTAATACATTTTTCAATTCAACAATATTTTTTTTGTCAATTGAATCCAATATTAAGTGGATAAAAATGATATACATAGACTATGATTTTATTGTCACATCACAGGTCTTAGGAAAATGTATGGGTATCCTCTCTAGGAATTGCTCTCCTAGGGAAGAATTATTATATATTATTTATGCATTATGCTTAATATACAATTGACCTAAGTAACACACTAACAAATGGACACGTTATTTCAAAAACAAAATTGATGCAGTCTGAAAAATTCAACACAACACATAAATAAATTCTTTATTTATATAATGCTCTAGCAATATACATTATTCCTTGCCTAGCCACCATTTCATCTCCTTTCTAAGCTCACTTCTTGTTGTACTTTACTTATTTCATAACTTCAAAGAATTTTGGTCTGTCTCAGAAGCAGTGTTTTATTTCTAATGCCCTCTCCCCAAATATTTGAATAATGAACCACAAATCATAGAATTTATACTTGGAAGGAAGTTTAGAGTTCATTGAGTCCTATGCTCTCATTTTACCTCTGAAACTTCCAAAAAGTTAAATGACTTGCCCAAGGTCACCCAGGTATAAAAAGACAGCTGGGATCTGAATCCACTTATTATGATTTTGAACCCATTCCTGCTGTCTGCTGATTCTTGCCCAGTGTTAACAAAATAGATTTCTCCAATTCATGATAATCACATTTGCAATGAAACAAAGCATTAGCAATATTCAATTAGTTGTTTAATGTGGCAGCTATCTATAGATGGCACTTATAATTCACCATACACATTATGATGGTAATGAAACTTCTTTATAATGGGATTCCAAAGACTAAGTATATTTAGGTGATTTTCATGAGGGTCAAAATATTGAGGTGGGCAGAATAGGCTTTCCAAAGAACCTTGCAAGTGGGAGAAAGAGAAAAGCCCCTAAAGTTTTCTCATCATTTCAGGAGCCCACAGATCAGACTCTTTGAAAATTCCCTCTCCCCAAAACATCATCATAACCAGGGGATTCCCATTAGAAAGCGTATTTCCAACCCTCCGTCCTTTTTTAATTATAAAACATCAAGATCTTCCTTTGGCTGAAGCTAATGCCTGTTGTCATTCTCAGATATCAAGATCTCACATTGACTGGATTCATACTCACAAACCTATTTTGACATTTGAAGACATGTCAACCCTTATTGGAAAAGAAGCAGGGTAATGAATATCTTTTAAATAAGTGAACATTATATTCATGATTTTTTAACACAAAAGCATAAGATTACATTGAAGTCCCACTACATATAATACTTAAATAATAATATGTATCTATTTCTATATTTTCAAAAGCATTATTTTTAAAACAGAAAAAATGGAATAATTACAGTGAAATTGATCCAAAGAGAACATGTATGAAATGGAAAGAATCCAACTGCTTTTAACCCAACAGGTTCCATTTTGAATAAATTGCGTTGTTTATTATGAATGAACCTGTAAGGGGAAGGTGGGGGAGGGGATATATGGCAGAAAATCACAGAATAAGATGCAGTCAGTCAATTGTGTTTTATACTTGAGCTACAACAACTTGCTGATGGCTACAAGAAGTGCTGATGGTTACCACAGGCAGCTGAATGAACGTCTAGTTTTATCATATTCCTATCAGTCTTCATTTGCAAACTTAAGTGTATATATGAAAATGGTGAGCCCAGGCCTAACCCAGAATAAATGAAACAAACCATAAATGTTTACAAAGATATAATAATTCGCAGTGTTTCAAAATGATCAAATCATATCCTCTTTTATTTATCTAGATAAAAAGCAGAAATTACTCTTAACTAGAAAGTTAATGGGAGTTTACATTCCTATATTCTGCTGAAAAGTTCGGTCTCGGACCCTCTTATTTCAAGAAATGCTAACCAAGTATGAATTTCATTTCAAGAAAAACTTTCTCATCGAGTCCTGAGCCATATCCCCCCTTCAAATGTCAAATGATTGATAATACCAAAGGTTTCATTTTATTTCCTAAAGTCTTCTAAACAATAATGTTCAGCAGGCTCTCTGAGAGGAACACCATCATAGCAGTTTTTAGGGAGATGAGAAATAAATAAAAAACACATCCAAGAACACCATGCTGCTCTGCAGAGAAAAAGTGTGTTTGCAGAGTGATTTGTGAGAAGAGATGCATGTTTTCAGTCACATGGGCATCTCTAGTCATAGCCCTATGATGTTGGGAGCTATTAGGTAAATTTATTTATTTTCTTTCCTCATTGAAATGTTGAACATTGCAATGTATTACTGCATTCAGACTTTACATGCAAAATGTTTCTTCTGCCTTCTTGGAAAGAAACCATGTGTAACTTTTCTGTTTATGCTCACAATTTATCCCATAATCCACTGAAAACAAAGTCCTTTTTTTGGTATGCCTTGGTGTGAACAATTGCAGATGGATATCGACAATCAGCTCTTCAAGGAATCACCAGCAGAAGTTTTGACTCAAGTGCTGGTTTTCTTCTTGGCATGGGTTAAAAGAGGATATACCTAAGGACCTCTTTAAAAGCCACTTGATTTAATCTAATTGGAATCCATTCCCCAACTTTTCAGAAACCCAGCTCCTTAGACATTGGTTGCCTCCGTGAAAGAGTCATTGGCACAGGTGTTCTTCTTTACTTCAAGGTCCTTCTTGGCTTTGAATGTCACTGACACCTCTGAATGAATGGAGTCCACCCTCTGCTCACAATGAAAGGCAGAGAGGAAAGCCTTTCTATAGTTGCTATTCATCCAGCCATAAAGAAAGGGGTTGGCAAAGGTAGAGCACATGGCAATGATATGAAATATTGTGAAAATGAGCTTGTATTCCTTCAGGTCCAGAACCCGATTGTTAATGTCAATGGCAAGCTGGAAGGCATGGAAAGGCAGCCAGCTAACTGCAAATACCACCACCACACACACTAGCATCTTGGTGGTTTTATGCCGACGCTGATGGTAGTGGTCATTGGCCACCGCAGGGCTGATATGATTCTTTAGCTTACTCCAGATCTGTATATAGGCAAATGATATGATACCCAATGGCAAAACATAGAGGATCAGCAAGGAAGAGAGACTATAAATTGTGCTATACATGCTCTTTTCCTCACCTGGCCATTTCTCAGTACAGACCATGATCTCAAAGTCAGGTATGATCTCAATCAGAGAATACTCCCGGAAGATAGCTAGAGGACTAGCCAGCAAGGCACTGATTCCCCAGGCCAGGCCAATGATCAGGAAACTGATCTTCTTAGAAATCTTGCTCTCCAGATGGTAAACAATGCAACGGTGTCGATCCAGGGCAATCACAGTTAGAGTGATTGTTGACACTTGCACTGCTAGGCCCTGGGCGTAGGGCACCAGGTGGCACAGGACAGGGCCCATTTTCCATTCTCCCATCAAAGTATAAGTAAGGGTGAAGGGGAGGCAAAGTGTGTTCACTAGAAGGTCTGCTACAGCAAGATTTGCAATGAAGAAGTTGGTCACAGTACGCATGCTCTTGAACTTGATCACTACATGGATCACCAATGAATTGCCAATTACTCCCAGCAAGATGATGGTGCAATAGGTCAATATGAGAACAACCTGAACTTCAATCAACTTGGTGCTATCAGCAAGCCCTGGTTTATGGTCAGTAGCTAGCTGATCTCTTGGGGTAGTTTGCGCTGTCCCATACCATTCAACCTCTGTTTCCTCTGTTGTCTGATTCTCTTCAGTCTGTGCTCCTGTTGTTCCCATGTTCATTCTGCACAGTTGTCCTGGGCCTAGAACTAGCACAAGGATCATTTAAATGGAAAATTAGTAGAGATAAAACAAAGAGAAATCACTTAGCCTAGAAATTTAATTTTGTACTTGTGGTCAAATAATCAGAACCAAAATGCAAATTTCCTGTGGCATGAAATATTCATGAAATAGGATCCTATTAGGAGATAATTCTTTGTTTGTGAGGATTTGGTTAATATGTTAGCTTTCTGTATGTGCCAATCAACAATGTGCAGTGAAAATGTTTGCAAAGGGAATATTTAAAATGTCTTCTTTTTTTATTTTTTTAACAATCTAGCTATATCAGAATGGGATGTAATGTCCCTAATATAGTTTATATATCCCTAAGATAGTTTTTTTCAATAATAAGGCTTTGCAATTCTAATTTCTAACTCCAGAGGAAACTCTGAGGAAAACTGTGAATTAGTAACATCTGAAAACTGTATTTCTTACCTATTTAATAAGTATATGGGGAGGGGGGTGGATAAACATAGGTACAGCCAACTTCCAATTACCTACTGTTTATTAGCTGTACTAAATTTTCTATATTGTGTCTGATTCCAACTACCACCCAATAGACTTCAAGATCATGTGAGCTCATCAATACTAGCCTAAAGCAAAATGTAGTTTGGAAGGCTCAATTCATTGAGACACAGTTGTAGATATTTGGAGATTTAAGGTACGTAGTCCTACCCCTTACATTTACAGATGACACCAAGAGACATGTGCTTGCCAAAGGTCTCAAAAGAAGAGCTTGTATAATAATAATAATCCAAAATTAATATAAATGATACATGTATTATTCATAAATATTATCTTTTCCAATGCAGCAGGTAATTGAGAAGTGTCTATTTAACGAAATAGCATTCTATAGAAAGGCAATGGAGTATAGGGGAAAGAACACTGGATTTGAAATCAGAAGACCTGACTTCTATTTACTTCTTGTAAGAGTAAGTCACTTTATCCTCTGGGTCCTAAATCCACCATTTGCAAAATGTTAAGTCTAGACTAGATGACTTCTAAATCCTCTTTCATCCTACCCTCCCTTTCCCCACAAAATCCTACAATTGTTTCTCTTAGGAACAGCCAAATGACATGTTCACCAACTTTTGGTTACTATTACTACCAAGCAAAGATAATCAATCTTGGAATTCTACTCAAACCAATTCAGGTTTCTAACAAACATGAAAAAGATAATTTTCTTCATTTAAGTCAATATGGGTTTTGTGAAAATCTAGTATTTAAGTTCTATTTTGAAGGGAAGGAAGGCTAGCGAGGAAGATGTGGACCTATGATTTTACCCAGTCATTAATCAAATACAGATTAGCACCTGTTAGAAGGTTTTCTGGTGCACTTATGGAGAGGTCTGATCACTTGCTAATGACCACATGAAGAACACATACCAGAAGATGAACTTGAAGCCAAGATTTTCTGAGTCCAAGGTCAGCACTCTATTGACCACTCATGTTTTTGTCCTCTGTTTACAGCACTGGGGTTTTCTTTGTTGAAAAAAGCTCCTGCTGAGGAATAATGCAGATGAGTACCTTGTCTGAAACTTAGTATTAGAGAGTTGCTTGGGTCACTGGGAATTTAAGCGACTTACCCAAGGTCACACTGCAGGTAGGTGTCAGAGGCAGAATTTGACTCCAAGCCCTCCTGATTCCAAGACCAGCCTCACTGTCTACTGTTTACTATTTGCTTGGAAAAACTAAGAGTCAAAAAAAACTTACCCTATTTCACATCTTCTTCCTTTCTCTGTATCATCAGAAAACACTGAAGTTAACAATTCTTATCCTAGAGTGGAAGTAATTCCCTTAAACTGTTTAAGATTCTTCAACTTTACCAGAAAGAGGACTTGAAAGAAAACATTGAGTATATTTTTAAAAGTTTAGAATTTTAAAAGTTAAAAAAGTTAATTTATTAAAAATTTTACCAGAATTTACATAAATCCAGGACTTGATTCCTCAAATTAACTGCAGATTGGTAGATATAAACATAATTATTTTATTTTCATTTATTATGCTTTTTATCCTTAATTCTCTGTTTTTCTGACTTCTTGGTCCAGTTACAAAAAATAGTTACACTTTAAAGTTTACACATGGCTAAGCTCTAAGTACATATATAATTATCCAGTTGTCTTTTTTTTTTCAGAAGTCTACTGGCCTCTTGCCAGTGCAATGCCTTTTCCAAAGGAAGTGTCATCTCCAGGTAGCACTCCTAGGGAAGTGGATGTGAGAAAAGATGGGTACAAAGGCAAAGGGAGTTGTCTGTTACTTGGTATCTGGAGAAGTATTATAATTGACAAAGTAAAACAAAAGAAATACTAAACAATTTATAGACTTTTGCTTCAACAAGGGAAACACATTTACACATTATTTGAGACACCTTGGGAAAGGAGAAAGGAATAAGCAATCATTCTGCAATGTTATGCTTTGAGAAAGGAATTTTGACCTTTTCTGTGTATCATAGATCCTTGTGATAGTTTGGAGTAGCCTATGGATCTTTTCTAAGAGTAACATTGTTAAATACCTAAAATAATTTGCATAGCATTACAAAGGGAATTTCAATTATATTGAAATAAAGCTATCAAGAAATTTTTTTTAAAAAGGTCATATTAAGGAAAATGATTAAGAAGCTCTGCTTTAAGAAAAGAGCAAGTTGGGTTTCTCCAGTTGGCTGGTTCTCTAGGAATTCAGAATTGGAAGGAACTTACAGGTCACCTAATCCAATTCCTCATGTAGTTGAGTCCCAAAGAAGGTAAGGGATTTGTTCAAAGACAGATAGTGGAATTTGAACCTAGTTCTTGTTTCTACAAATCCACTGCTCTTTCTACTATACCTCAGGTTATCATGGGGTCATAAATTGACCCCATAGCTCCCTCATGTTATAAATGAGGAAACTGAGGAACAGAGAGGTTTAAGTGACTTGCCAACAACCATACTACTATTAAGTGTAATAGTTTTGAGATACATTTGAACTCAGATGTTCCTAACTCTAACATGTTCTATACATTATGACTGCCACTAAACAGACAAACAAACAAGCAAGCAAAAAACCCTTTAAATTAGCTGATGGCAAGAAAGAATAAGTTATTAGGTCTAAACACAACACAAATTAAAAAAAAAAAACTAGTTGCATTTGCAGAAATTTCTACATTGATCTAATTAAATCACACATTTCCATAATTTTCATTCCTGTTTCTAATATTTTCCAGGTAATTATCTCAGGGACATTCCTGGAATTCATGCTAAATGATCTCCAATCCTTCTTCCCTCCTGCCATTTCCCCCCCGCCCCCCCACACACACAGAAGAGAGGAAAATCAGGCAGATGCTTGTTTGGGGATAGTGGTAGAGAGGAAAAAACCATGCAGCAAAT
>JAQQSU010010351.1:0-12448 GCA_028627135.1 Pseudochirops cupreus | reverse complement strand
ACAACTCTTTAGCCCTTTTAAGTGTCACACAGAAATCCAGCAGTTCTCACAGAATGCAGAATGACTCTTCCCAAGTCTAATGACCACCCATAACCAATCTGACATTTCATACACCTTTCAAGCTTCAAAAGCACTGTGGAGACAGTGTGGTGTGGTAGAAAGAGCAATAAACTTAGTGTCAGAGGAACTTGATTCCAAGGCTGGCTCTGCCACTTACTATTTCTGACATTCAGCAGATACTTCACCACACTTGGTCTCAGTTTCCTCTTCCATAAAATGAAGGGGCAGGAGCAGCACACTCTGAGTTCTCTTACATTTCTCAGTCTCTTAACCTGATACGATCTAATCAATTTGCAGCCTTCAGAAACAAATCAATTGATAGAGGAGATGTTAAAAAACAGAATGGCAAATACTCAACAGCAACGGTTTTGTGTCTTCTCCATCCTCAAAAAATCCTCACTCCATTGGTTCAGCCCTGCTCACTATCATCCTGTATTCCTCCTCCCTACTGAGGTTCAACTCCTTGACAAGGTCACTTACACTAGGTGCCTCCACTTCCTCCATTATTTTCATTCTTTTCTTTACTCTTTGAAGTCTGTCTTCCAATTCCATCATTTAACCAAAACTGCTTTCTCCTAAGTTACTAACAACCTCTTGACAAATCCAATGGCCCTTTCCTGACCTCTGCAGCCTCTGACACTGTCAATCATCCTCTTCTCCAACATAGTCTCTTCTCTCTAGGTTTTCATGACAGCACTCTCTCTCCTCATACCTATCTGACTGCTCCTTCTCAGTCTTCCTTTGCTGGATCATTATTCAGGCCATGCCTACTAACATTAGATGTTCCATCAGGGTCTTTCCTAGCCTCTCTTCTCCTATACTATTTCATTTGGTGATTGTATCAGCTTCCATGGATTCAATTATTACCTCTATGTTGATGATTCTTAAATCTACTTATCCAGTTCTAACCTTTCTCCTGACTTTTAATCTCCTATCTCCAACTTCCTGTAAGACATCTTGAACTGGCTGTCCTACAGACATCTTAAATTCAACATGTCCAAAACTGAATTCATCTTTCCCTCTTCCTATTACACTCAAGGGTGCCATCATCATCCTCCCAGTCACCTAGGCCCACAATCTAAATGTCATCCTTCATTCCTCATTCTCCCTTACCACTCATATTGAATCATTTGTCAAGTCCTATTGATTTTACCTTTGCAATATTTCTTGTATATGCCCTCTCCTGACACTGCCACTACTCTGGTATGGGCTCTCATTACCATATACCTAGCTTATTACAACAGTCCAAAGACTGGTATCTCTACCTTAAGTCTCTTCCAATTCCAATAAATTCTCCACTCAGCTGTCAAATTCTTAAGTGCAGGTCTTAGGTCTGACCCTATTCAATAACCTTCACTGGTTCCCTATTACCTCCCTCCAAAATCAAATATGAAATCCTCCACTTGGCTTTTAAAACTCTTCATAAACTCACCCCCTTCCTTCCCAGTCTCTGATACCTCACCTCTCTACATATATACTATGATCCAGTGACACTGGCCTCCTTGCTATTTCTCACACGAAACACTCTTTTTCTGGACTCAGAATGCTTTCACTGACTATCCCCCACACCTGCAATGTTCTCCTTACTCATCTCTACCTCCTCACTTCCCTGGCTTCCTGCAAGTTTTGGTCAAAGTCTCTTCTTTGGCAAAAAATAAAACCTTTCCCAGTTCTCTTTAATCTTAGTGCCTTACCTCTGAGGCTACCATCACTTTATCCCACCTATATCTTGTTTTCTCCTCCATTAGACTGTGAGCTCCTTGAAAGCAGTGACTGGATTTTGTATGTGTGGTTTTTTTTTCCCTTTTGTATCCCTGGCATTTAGAGCAATGCCTGGTAAATAATAGGTACTTAATAAATGCTAATTGACTGATTTGAATGAGTAATCAATTTGAATACTAAAATTTTTCTGGGAGCCTATAAAAGCAATATCCACCTGGAAATCCAGCAATGCTGATGTTAAAAATCAGATAATTAATCTTAATGACTTTCTTTCAAATTCACTTAATATTTTGTAGAATAAGACAAGTTTTATATCCAGTACTATGAAGTATCAGGAGCAGTTTTTAAAAATGCACACACAACATATCAGCAATGTAAGACGGCATCTTATCCAAACAAATCATCATTTTCACTGATTTGGAAAGAAATCTACTAAATAGTGAGTTGAATCACTGATTTTGTTATCTCAGAGTGTTTATTATAGGAAATTTTAAAAAGTGAGAAGAAAAAGCTCTTCCTGATCAACCCATCCCTGTTTGTTTGATTTACAATTGGTAGGTTTTCTTTCTAATCCTGAGCACCTGTATTAACATTCAAAACCAATACCTATTTAATTTTTTTGTGTGTGCTTTTTGGAGGGGGTAGGGCAGGGCAATTGGGGTTAAGTGACTTACCCAAGGTCACACGGCTAATAAGTGTTAAGTGTCTGAGACCCCATTTAAACTCAGGTCCTCTTGACTCTAGGGCTGGTGCTCTATTCACTGTGCCACCTACCCACCCCTACTAATACCTATTTAAAATGTATAGCAGTTTATTGGAATAAATTTTTATGTTCTAATACCATCGCCTAGAAAAAGATAGCGTTTAAGAACCATCACCTAAAGTTAGTTCTGATTCTAAACAAACAGCTGTTATATTAAGGTTACAGAGTTTTGCTACAATAGAAAGAATAATATACACCCATGGTATAAAATGCTTGTTACTTTTTTAAAAGGTGGTATTATTAAACTATTAAATAGTAGATTAATGGCTTTAATTAAATTTGCCTCAACATATATGTATGGTTCAATGAAGAAAGTAACACACAAGCACTTTAGAATTTTAATGTAATTATTGCAAATAAGTTTTTTTCAATTCAATAGATATTCTATTATAAATAAATGAGTTAGTATATAATTGAACTATAATTAATAGAAAAGTGTAGCAAAACACTGATTAACTGAAGTTAGAAAGTTTAACCCATCTTCCAGTTAGCTTATAAATTAGTTAGGATCTTCCCACTTACGTGAATTGTTCATAAATGGTGCAAAATCTGTGAACAAATATTTCGTATTGAAAATATGAACATGTCATGAAAATGAACACTTATAATTCATTAAACCCATCCTTCTTTTCAGGTGACAAGGAGAATTCACATGTATGTTGTGCTTTCTGATTTTTTTTTTGACTGATTAGGTTTCAGGAATTTCTATTTCCTTAAAATATGCAAAGGAAAAAGTAGTATCTGTTCTTAGTGGTGGTAACTGCGGAGTACAAAACAAAAACATATCAAATGAACTACAATTAATGTTTGATCCAATGGCACCAAATTTTCACTAAAAAGGAAATGATAGCTAAAATTTCCCCCCCAAGAAAAAACTGTAGTCATTAGGGGAAAAAAAAAATCATACTACTTTTAGATAATGAACTCAGTTTGCTTCATTTCTTCAAATATCCTACACTATAAGCTTGTGTCATTTCTCATTTGAGAGATCAACTAAATAGCGGCTGTCAGATTAACAGTGTTGAGCAATTAAATATCACATATTTTTGAGTCATTAGCTAGTCCCTCCCCATATTCCTGAAATAAACAACTTGAAGTACATCTCTTTATAAATTTAACAAAATTAGTGATATTTAAGAAATCACAGAGTAAAAAACATTTAACTATATTACAAAGATTTGGTAAAAATCTTAATTTGGTCTTAAATATAAGAATTTACTTATTATTATACAAATTTACCACAACACTTTATTATATAGTCACCAATATCAAATTGTTACATTTTTGTTAATCATATGCAATATTCATCCTCTCATTTTCTTTTTTAAAGAGTTTAGGATCTAACCCTTCAAATAAAGAAATGTGATTTTTTTTTTCAGAAAATTCTGCTATTTCGGGTCAACAGACAACTATTTAAGCATAGTGCTTTCTCAAATAGGCTCATAAAGTTTTCTAGGTACCTTTTTGTAGTCATACTCTACATTTATAGATCTGAGTCAATTAAATACAAAAAGAAATAAAGAGAAATATTAGAAGAAATTTTTAAATTTAAATTTAAAAGAAAAAACAGTTTTAAAAGTATCAATAAAAAATTTTTGCTTGAAAACTGAATATACTCTTTGGATAAATGGAAATTTTTTTAATTTTTAAAAATTTTCTTTAAAAAAGGAATGACAGGGGTGGCTAGGTGGCGCAGTGAATAGAGCACCAGCCCTGGAATCAGGAGGACCTGAGTTCAAATCCAGCCTCAGACACTTAACACAAAAACTAGCCATGTGACCTTAGGCAAGTCACTTAACCCCAGTTGCCCTCCAAAAAGCAAAAAAAATAAAAATAAAAAAGGAATGACATTAGTAGTCAACACATCTGGATTTTAGTTCCAGTAAGGCACTAACAGCTATATGATCTAGACAGACCAGGAGGTCTGCCCCAGGAAAGGATTTCCCATTTTTATTGTTAAATGGCATATAATTACTCATACAACTCAAGGCAAAGAAGAAAGTCATTAAAATCTACAACTCATGAAGAGTATAAATGGCATAAATACAAAAACCTGGAACATGAGAAATAAGTGGTATCCCTGATATTTAAAAGATGATTTTATGAGAAAAAAGGAGTAACTGGATGTGAGTACAAAACAGGTACTGAAATACCCACAATAAGGATCTCCCCACCCCCAAAAAAGAAAAAAAATAAACTTTAATTTTGATCCTATATTCCCTTAAGCTACCGTTCTGTTTTTTTTCTTCTTCCTTTCACAGTCACAATCCTAAAATAAAGTCTGACAATGTCACCCTTCTGTTCAAGAAGCTTCTGTGATTGGCTACTGCCTTTAAACTAGAAACTCCTCTCTATTCAGCAATTAAACCCCTTCACAAACTAGCTCCAGCCTATCTTTTTAGGCTGATTACTATTATTACCTCTCACATACTTTTTGCTTCAGTCAACTTGTCTGCTGTAAACATCTCTACATCTTTGCACAGGCTCCCCTGCCCTATCCCCTTGCCTCAAATGCTCTCTTCTCCTCATTCCTTAAAACTCATGACAATTCTTTTCAAGGTTCACCCCACCTTATTCAAGAAGCCTTTCCAGATTGCCCAACTTGTTAGTGTCCCAAAAGTAACTGTGTATTTCATTTTCTATATCCTCCATATGACTGTGAACATGCTGTATTCCCCTAATAGAATGCAAACTCCATGATGGCAGCAACCATCTCACTCTGGCATATATCCCCTCAAAGTACCTAGTATAATGTCTAACACAGAGGTGTCTTTTAAATGTTTATTGACTGGCTGAATAGATAGTTGAGTCATACAGGATGCAATACAAGTTGCTCTAAAATTATTGTAATAAATCCATAGATGATGAAGATAATGACCATGGCCTGATGTAACATTTAGAAACAGACTGCAAACCTGGACAGACCACTGGTCCGACTCAGGATTACATTTACCTTGTCTGTTCTTAACATGCTGTTAAATAGTATATATAGCTAACTGTTTTGTTTTGCTTTTTAAACACCTAAACTAGGTCTTCTGTGCAGGACCCAAGTGCTCTTGCCTTTGTTAATTCACTTTTATTTTTTGGGAAAATGTGATTATGTTTCTTGCTACATACAGAATAATTAAAGGTATATTAATTTAAACTGGAGCAAAAAAAAAAGTCACACTGTAATTTTCCTGGTCAACATAGAGGCAGCTTTCAATTAGGCCGTTTCATCAGTGGAAAGAATAGTGGACTTGGAAGGAAGGCATTGTGTTGAAGCAACAGCAACATGCATTTATTAAATGCCTCCTGTGTACTAGGCATTGTCCTAAATGCTGGGGACACAAAGGTAAAAACAGCCCACGTCCTCGAGGAGCTCATAAATGTATGTGACCATGAAATCATTTAGTATCACTGAATCTCAGTTTCCTTATCTATAAAATGTACCTAACACTACCTGAGGTATAACATATCACAGGGTTGTTACAAGGATCAGATGACACACTATATGTTTTGTAATGCTTTACAAAGCTTTGAGTGCTATATAAATATTAACTATTATTATTACAGACATAAATGAGATACTAAGTTCAAATATAAATGTCTCTCGATCAATCATATTTACAATGCTATTAGTAAAACTGGACAAACTATGTCATTTTCAAAGTAAATTTCTTAGTCCTTAATAGATAACAGTCTTGAAAATAAGTGAACAGTAATTATACATAAGTAACATCAAGTCATCTCAATTAAAAATAATGTTTTTAGTGATTTAAAGGTCACTGTTTATTGGAAATTAATATAAAATCTTTTACCAAAATACTGTGTATTAGTCACTTATCTACAGACACATAAAATAACCATAATAAACTCTGGTACAAATTTTTAGCTTATCTTGAAACTCCTTTGGACAGACTTTTCAAAGTTATAGCAAGGTCTTACCATAATCAGTGACTGATTTTGGTGCACGTTGTTCTGTTTCTGTATTGCGCTTCTTGTTCTTGGATTTCCAAGCATGGTAGACCTTTAGTCTTCTATGAAACTCTTCTCGACAAGCTGCCAATAGTTCAATATCTATCAAGTATAAAAAATTGGCAAAGAGAAAAAGAAAAAAAATTAATTCCATTTACTGAGTATAATTCTAAAGCAAAAAGGCAGAATGGTATAGTGAAGAGAGAGAATGATGAAGAACTCAGATCCAGCCCAACTTCTGACCCATACTGGTCATATTCCCCTGGACAAGTCCCACAGGTCAGGGACATAGGCAAGTGTCAAAAACTTTCAATTGCAGAACAGCTGCCAACCTGTAGTGGTAGAGGAACTTTCCTTACTAGAGTATTCTCTATACTGATGAAAACACAGATATGGAAAAAAAAATTCTGAAGTACAGAAAGATGGTATGACAGAAACTTAAAACAGCTAAAAATTCAAGAATAAATTAAGTAATAATCAAGTTGATTCTTCCATTGTGTTGAAACATCAGCTGTGATATTCACCTAGATTTGGTCCAACGAGACTCAACTTTGCAATCACAGCTCAATGTACATAGTATTCTAAGGTTTGCAAAGTCTTAAACATACACTATGTTATTTGATTCTTTGGCCATATTTTGCTCAACATTTTAATCAAGAACTTGAATGATTACACAGACAACATGCTAATTGATTTGAAAATAGCATAAAATCAGAACAACCAGCAGTACAGTGGGTAACAGACATGGAATCCAGAAGGATCTTAAGGAGCTGAAAGGGTAGGCTAGGGAATATACAGGGATAAATGTAAAGTCCTGCACTTGGGTTCAAAACATACATATAAAAGTAGAGGACTGAGGTAAGGAGGAAGAGGTTTTGGAAAACTATAAGTTCAATATGAATCAATGGATATGACAAGGTAAGCAAGAGAGGTACAGTTTTTACTAATTTCATTTATTATTCAATTTAATCAAGCAAGTATTTAAGAAGCCCTTACTATGTGGCAGTCACTGTGTATACACATAAAAAGTTAAAAGTCCTTGTTTGGAGATTTTAAAATGAGGGCAACATGAGTTATTTAGTATTCTACTAAGTTAAATGGTTAGACCAGAAAAAGAGATTTAGTACTCTACTTAGTTCTAGGCCCCATAATTTAGGAACAACACTGGAAGGCTGAAAAAGAGAAGGGTAAAAAGAATGTCAAAGAGACTTGAAATTGACCATAGGTAAATCAGTTGAGAGTTCATTTAACCTGAAAAAGAAAAAGTAGAGGGGAACATGATGTCTGTTTTCAAATATTTAAAAGTTCACTATGTAGACGATGGATTAGACTTATTCTGCTCTTCCCCAGAAGGCAGAAATAGGACCAATGGATAAAAACTACAACAAGGCAGAATTTTCTGTTCGGTGAAAAAAAAAATCTCTTTAACAATTAGGAGCAGCTAGGTGACACAGTATATAGAATACCAGGCCTAAAGTCAAAAAAATTCAACTTTATGAGTTCAAATCTGGTCTCAGACACTTATTAGCTGTGTGACATCCAGCAAATCACTTAACCCTGTTTACCTCAGTTTCCTCATCTGTAAAATGAGCAGGAGAAGGAAATAGCAAACTATTCAGGTGTCTTTGCCAAGAAAACCCCAAAAGGGGTCACAAAGAGTCAGATACAACTAAAATAACTGAATAACAAAAACAATTATAACAGTTTTTAAAAATTGCCTCTGTCTTAGAAAGCAGCAACTAGAAGTCTTAAAGTGGACACTGGATGACCATCTTTCTAGAACATAGTAGTAGAGGCTCATGCTACAGATAAGAGGGTGGACCACATATCCTTCAGATCTTTCTCAGCTACACCTATGGAACTCCATGACTCTATCTATCCTTATTATCTTTTATAAAGCTCAGCAAAAATGAGGCACTTAGGTTCTAAAACATAAAACTTCTACTATACTAGTATTTAATAAGAAGAAATGCAATGATTCAATTAAATTGAACATTTATTTAGGCAGCTAGGTGAAGTAGTGGACAGAATGGTGGGCCAGGAGTTCAGAAAGACTGAGGCCAAATCTACCTCCCAAGGGGGTTGTAAGGATCAAAGGAGATCATAACTATAAAGTTCTGAGCACACTGCCTGGCACAAAGTACTATATAAATGTTCTCTATTTATTAAACACAAATATAAAACTGGGCCCCAGGAATTTAAAGCTAGACACAATACAAACCTAACTTGAAAGGCATCTCTCTAATAAGAGATGAAATATATACACAGAAATAAATATCATACAAAGGAAAATGGTTGAAGAAAAGAAAAGAAACTTAAGGAGGAAGAGATCCTTTTAAGCTGGGGTGGCAGAAGAAAGAGGATCAGGAAGGGCTTCCTCAATGAGGTCACACTTCAATTGGGCTTAAAAGGAAGGGAGAGATTTCAACAGATGGCAACTGGATAGTAGCAAGGAAAAATGAGCTTCCATTGCAGACACAGGAAATGATGGGAACGTTAACAATGAGGCAGAAGATGACAGAAGAATGCAGGATAGAGAGTACTCTAGTTTGGCTGGAATATAGAAAACATGAAAGGGAAGAAAATGTGGATGAAAGTCAGGATGAAGAACCTTAAATAAGGAGTTCATACTGTATTCAATAGGCAGTTTGTAACAGAGAATATAGCATTAAGAAGCAGGAAAGGGAGGAAAATTGGAGCACAAAATTATTAGAAACAGGTAAGCCATTAAAGAGCATATTTTGGGGAGAAGATGTTAAATTTAGTTTTGAACATGATGAATTTGAGTTGCCACAGGACAACCAGGATGAGCTTTCCACTGATAATGGAAATACAGGAATAGAGCTCTAGGGACAGCTTATGACAGATATAAATTTAGGAGTTGTCTTTATCAAGGTGATATTTAAATCCATATGAACGTATGAGACTACTAAGAGAGTATACATACAGGAAAAAAACAACAAAGGAGAGAATCTCAGGGGATAACCAGTTTGATATGGCAGAATGGTACAACAAATGTATCTAGGGAAAAAATAACTGAGAGGTAGGAGAAAGCCAAAAGCATGGAATGTCATGAAACTATTCTCAGTCCTCCATCATCTTAGTGCTTTCTCTTTAAGGCTACAGTCAATATATTGTGTATATTCCTTGCCTGTACATAGTTGTTTGTATGCTATCTCCTCCATTAGGCCGTTACCTTCTTGAGAACAAGGACTGATTTTTACCTTTCTCTGTATCCCCAAAGTTTACCTTTCTCTGTATCCCCTTTGGCACAGAGTAGGAGTTTCATAAATGCCTGTTGCCTGACTAATGTGAGGGAAAAAGAAGGCATGACATTGAACAATCCTTGGGAAGAAAAGTAGCAGAGACTTTCATGTAAGGGAGCTAAACTTATTTTTCCCTTCAGATTGAAAATAAAATATTGAGGCACATGAGCGAATAACATCATAATACTTCATATTTAATATAATACTACAGTGCTGCCACATTTCTCTAATTCACTTCCTTACTGACATGAGCAAGAGAAAAAAAGAGCTATATTTTCCTATTTTGCTTTCCATTTAACTTCTTGGAAACTACTTTAGGGGAGAGATCAATAGAAAGAATAATTTAAACTGGTTCACACAAAAAGGTGATTTTACAGAAAATATAAACCCAGATACTATGTTCAAGACACCCTTCTTTGTACAAACTTACCACAAGAGGTATTGATTGTATCACGGAGTTCTGCATATTTCCATTTACTAAGATCATATTTCTTTGATCCAGCAGCTGCTTTGGTAGCCTGGACTGCAGGACCTCTGTAATCATATTTTTATATGTTAGAACAAGAAATGTTTTCTATACCAGCAAAAAGGTGAATATTCATTAGTACTTTGCACACAGCAGATGATATATAAATGTTAGATATTGTTATTATTATAATTATTATAACAATCATTATTGTTAGAAAAATAAGAAAAATTGCTATCACTATATGTAATCACTTTTGTTTCTTAGAAAGACTGGATTCAGGAATTACTGGTCACTGTTAATAGACAGAAGTCAAATTCCTTAATGTGTTGTTTCAGCAAATCTTAGCAAATAAAAATTAAAATGCATTTTTGGATGTAAGAGTCTTTAGGTCTGGCAAACGATATGGACTGGGGAGTCAAAGGACTGGGCTCAAGCCGTTGAATCTACTTATAAGTTGTGTGCCCATATTAAAGTGACTTTACCTCTTTCTGCCCCCATTTCCCAAACTGGGGACAATAATATCCATAATTCATTGCTATGAAGGTCTGTAAACAATGAAGCATTCTATTAACTGTGAATTTAATATCATAATGTAAATCTTAACAGCGAATGTGTTCTGCAAAATCATTATAAAAGCAAACACTTTATTTACAAACCATTATAATTTCTAACACTGGCTAAAGCAGCTGCTGGAGAATGAAAAAGACTGAACTTTCTTACAGATGGTTTAAATTCAATAAGTGTAATGGTGTAAATGTCAAAGTAAGGTAATTACAAGATTGACTTTTGGTAGAAATTATGCTAATTACTAATTTCATGTTCTCAGACTATACACGTATGCATTTTACTTTATAATTTTTAAACTGATAATTAAAATGTTATTAGCTTATATTTAGAGAAATAGGATGGACCAGATTCTGCCAAGTGAAAAAGCTACTTCCTTTGGTTGAGAAATTAAATTCAAGGAATGGAGCAATATTTAAATGTTTTAAATCAATTTGCATAAAAGAATTCCTACAGTATTGAAAGTAGAAGTTGACCATTTCTTGGAATAGCCAGTTTTAAAACAAGCAGTAGGTTAGTCACATGACAAAGTTCTGGCCTCATAAATCAAAAAAAATTTTGACAAATTAATTTCATTGAACTAATCATTATACTAGGAGTTCTACCGCACCAACCTAGCCAAAATTTCTGACATTTCTTTGGCCATTTGTTCTCTACAAGAAAATCATTAATACAATAAAAAATGAGTAAAAGAAACACTACATTTTAAATTATTTTGTTAATTCCAAAAATAAATACATCTTAATTTTAAGTTTAAACAAGTTTACTGATTTCACTTTTCCATGAAATCAAATAACAATTTTCACTCTCTAAAAATACATAAGCTCTTCAATGTTGCTGCTACATGACTTATTAACGCATAGCAAAATTTCTGTTCAAAATTTCTTAAAGTTAGTACAGCACGTCTTTTATCTATTACTATGTGCATTACATATATATATGTATATATAATATTTTAGATGAAAATCTGTTTTTGAATAAGATGTGTATAGTATATAGAGAGATGTGTACAGTACATATAGATCATTCTTTAAAATAGAAGTTCTAACAGACAAGATTATCCAAATGTATATGGATTGTATACTTTGCCTCCTGAACTTTTAATCCTTAATATTAAATAGCCAGAATGTAAATATGGCAAGTTAATGTATTTTACAATGCAAAGATTCAAACAAAAGTCAGGTTTTGATGAAAATACTGTAGTTCTAAATAAAACATCCTAAAATAATGCTAGAATAATCTAATAAGTACTATCCATAACGAAATGAATGATTCTGATCTTGAAAGAATATTTTATGAGAATTTAAAATGTTCTACTAAATGTGTCCTCTGGATGAGTAATAATCTGTATTGATAAAATCACAGATTCATAGAAGTATAAAAGTAAATGTCTCGTTACAGAGATTAATTGGTATAGTATTCAATTTTGGAGAAAGGGATGAGAATTTAGTTGTTTACTCAAAGGAAAGAGCTCACTTTTTCATTTTCTATTCTCCTGCCCTGGCATGTTCTTTTCCTTCAGTTTTCAGATTTCTTACACTTCATATTTACTATATGAACTCTTACAGTAACATATAGTAACTCAGTAACTGAAATAAGTATCTAAATTTCTTTCATAGATATACATATGTGCAATTCTTTGTGTTA
>JAQQSU010010350.1:0-12449 GCA_028627135.1 Pseudochirops cupreus | reverse complement strand
GTCCAGCCGCCCCCGGGGCACAGCCACGGCTTCAGGCCAGGCTGGTTTCGGTTTGCAGTGCTGATACGGTTCCTCTTAGCCGAGCTGACTTTAGTGGGAAGTATCTTTGTGTGCGTTTTGGAGTTCCAGGATTGGTTTAGAGTCCTATTTTATGGGTATTTTGGGGTGGCTATGTGAGAGCTGCGATGTGTTGCTGCTTCTACGCCGCCATCTTGGCTCCGCCCCCTATTGTTCCCATTTTACAGATGAGGAGGCTAAGGCTTCAAGAAATTAAATAACTTGCTGAGATATATCGAATTAGTGAGTCTCAGAGGTAGGATGTAAATGTAATTATTCTTAATCATGAGTCCAGTGTGCTCTCCATTATACCATGCTTTCTCTATGGTTTTTCTGACTCTAGACCAAACACTCTACCTATTACATTGTATTGCTCTTAGGCATGATGCCAAGCTTTGAGGTTAAAAACAGAAAATTCCCATAAATGATCTAGACCAGTGGTATCAAACTCAAATACAAAAACCATATATAAGGATCTCTGTGGGTCACATATTGACTTAGAAAACCACATATTAACATTATCCATATTCTATTGTATTTTTTATTTATTTTGTTAAATATTTCCCAATTCATTTTTAATCTGGTTCAGACTCCACTTAGGAGCTTGCTGCAAGAACCCCTGTGGCAGTCTGGTGAAGCCTGAATCTTGTTTTAGAATAATGTTTATAATGAGCAAAATAAAATACATAGGATTATAAAGGAAATCAATTATATTGAAATACAGTTATTGAAATATTTAAAAAGTTTGTGAACCTCAGTTAAGCAGCCTTCACCTACCCTAACAATTAACAATTTAAATTTGTGATGTTTTTTAAAAGGTGAAACATTCTTTCACATATGTTATTGAAATTTGTTTCCAAAACAATCTTATAAATTAGAGAGGAAACAGAATTATTTCAATTTTACAGATGAGGAAATTAAGGCAAAGAGAAAACAGGTGGGTTCTCTTTGTTTGCATAAGTTTGCATAATGGGAAAGTCCAGAACTCTCATCTCTTGTGACCAGCACTAGACAACACTGTCTTTAACTTTTTATGCTTAGGCTCTGAGTACTATCAGATGGACTGAGGAGGGCTTTCAAGTGCCACTGATAGGTATTAGGAATAGGCTTGGAAGAAAAACAGGAGAGGGGTGTAAGGCAGAAATATTTCATCTCTTCTGACACATTCCATCCTATTAATCTCACTGCAACTGGAAGTTATATTTTGGTCTGAAGTTACGACCTTATGCGTCCAGGAGGAAACCAAATTTATTAGGTCTGACATTGCTCTTTATTGGAATAGTCTAATGCAGTTGAGGTTCTGTACTAAGTTCTGTTTATTTATGTATTTATGTTTGCCTAGTAGAAATATATGGGAAGATATGTGCTGGGGTGGATGTTTTAATGCTGAGTATGCAGGAACATTCAGAAATGTTGTGATGCAGCATGCTCCATTCTAAAGAGATACATCCAGCAGACCAACTCCTAAGGATTTGCATTAAGGACTTTTGATTAAAAAAAGTCACCATTGGTGAAGAAAGCTTGACTGTTCATATTCAGAAGTTGTGGAAGTGTCACAATCAGTAGAGGTGGCTGGTAGTTGGGATTCATACAAAGTGAAGAAAAAACTAGAAATGGGGAGGAGGAAGGAGGGGAGAACTAGAAAGTAAATAAATTGACCTCCAAGGAACAGTTGGACAAGAAGCTCAAAGGCTATTCAAAATCAATGAGGTGAAAAGGAAGTTTTTTTTTCCCCTTCCCTTTTGGCTTCACTGGCTTTTTTTTTCTTCTCATTGAGCCCCATTCACACTGATGTGGCTTTGGTTACTTTCTTATCCCTTGTTTACATTTGGTAGGCAAACTCCAATGGGGTACACATCCCTCCTTAGCTCCTCCAGGGGGTTGGACCATGGGAGATGCCCCCATGACATCTGCTACACCCCTTTCCAAACAGCCTAGATAGTGGCAAGAGTGGATGAGACCAAAGGAACAACTCTCACTTTCGTGATCCAAAAAGTTTCTCAGGTCACTTCAAGAATGAGGGTGGCATATCAGCTTTCCCTGGAGAATTCCTGAGGAGTCTGCTCGGGAGCTCATCATCATATTGCACTTGTCCCCATCACTAGGTGAAGCCAGCCATAAAGAAGACAGTTTGTTGAACAGTATCATCCTTTTGGAGCAGGGCAAAATTAGTTCATTTTTGGCTACAGTCGTATCTATATCACCTGCTGATATTGCTTCCAAGTAAAT
Source organism: Pseudochirops cupreus (assembly GCA_028627135.1). Classification (NCBI taxonomy): domain Eukaryota; kingdom Metazoa; phylum Chordata; class Mammalia; order Diprotodontia; family Pseudocheiridae; genus Pseudochirops; species Pseudochirops cupreus. The sequence goes on along the minus strand of JAQQSU010010350.1, from coordinate 10,163 downwards.
GAAAATACTTATACTTTGCTTAGACCCAGTAGGCTGATATTTCAAATCTTTATCCGAGATCACTGGTACAGCCATGATGATACTTCATGCATTGAACCTACTCATCATAATCTAATGGTATGAAATTATTCCTATTCAGCTTTCGTCTCCTTAGGAAAAGTGAATCCCTACAAAGGTGATTGTACTTCCCCATCTGTAAAATGAAGGGGGTGGACTAGATCAAGGGTGGGGAAGCTGCGGCCTCGAGGCCACCTGTGGCCTTCTAGATCCTCAAGTGCGGCCCTCTGACTGAATCCAAGTGCCACAGAACAAATCTCCTTGATAAAATAATTTGTTTATTATTATTAATTATTATTATTGTTTTACTTGCAACCGGGAAATAAGATGTCCAGGCAGTGGGGTATGGTGATCCATCTTGCCCTACAGGAAAGTTGGAGAGGGGATGGAGGAGGATATAGGAGAGAGCAGATTGGGGGAGGGGGTATTCAGTGGGATCGCTGTTTTGGGGTGGTGGGTAGGGGAAAGATGGGGAGAAAATTTGTAATTCAAAGCCTTGTGGAAATGAATGTTGTAAACTAAAAATAAACATAAAATTAAAAATAAAAAAAAGAATTTGTTCCATAAAACTTGGACTCAGTCAAAAGGCTGCACCCAAGGACCTAGAGAGCCACGTGTGGTCTTGAGGATGCAGGTTTCCCATCCCTGGACTAGATGGTCTTTGAGATCCCTCCAAACTCTAAAATTCTGCAATTTCACAATTATACTATTGCTAAAGAACAGATACCAGCTAAAATGTATATGGCAAGAACAGGGAGCAAACTGATCATCAGACTTCAATTTATTCTTCTCTCATAAAGGATAATCACTTAATAGCTCATGATCCCATGCCTTTGTTATAGCTATTGGTCCATAGAAGTGTTGGCCAAGCTTAGGTTACTATGAGATCTGGGTTATTAAAACATCTTATCCTTTATTTTGGTCACCAGCAAAAGCAAATTACTTTGTTTAAAGAGGTCACTTCTATTATCAGCAAACTCTAGTCTGATCAATAAATGCTTCTGTCAGCCGCTCGTCACTTCTATGGCCATTAGTCACTTTTAGGTCTTTTACTATGACCTGTTACAATATTGTTATTCATGCAGGAGGACTGTTATTATTTGAACACCTGTCTTTCAGGGAACGGAAGAAAAATGCTTTTGGATCAGAGAGCTGGTCAAAAAAGGGGCCAAGAATTCTGTGGAACTACATCATTGGTATTTGGATAAGTTATCCAGACCCCCAATCTATTTTAAATGTTAATGTTTCAGCCACATCTCAGGAATTTTTTTGAAAAATTATACATTAGTGTAACAAGGATAATTCAGGGTAGAAAGATTGTGCATCTCAAAATACAAGGGGATGGGGGTGGGGGGGGAGCAATTCACAATTAAAATCTGGGAGTTTAAAAAGCTGCTAGTACTCATGTTCAATTGTTATCTTTCATCTAAATACCAAAGTAATTAGTCATCTTTAAGAATTTTCTACTTGCAAAATGTCAGTGCTTATTTTGGGTGCAGATGTTGACTAAAAGCACTTGGAAGCCTGAGGATCTGGGCACTTTATTTCTTCTGCTTCCAGGTAGGTAATTTAGGGAAGCCCGGAAAAAGCGTTTGTTTAATTTACCAAAATGCTAATGCCTCAGTCCTGAAAAGGAGAGCAATCAATCAATGAAACATTTATTAAGTGAGGCACTATGCTTGATGTTGGGGATGCGAACATCCAAATGCAACAGGCCTTGTCCTCAAAAAGCTTATATTCCATCTGGGGAAACATATACACATGGAAGTACATAGAAAATACATATGCAGTGAAAATATGGTAAACAGAGAGCAATTTGAGGGGACTAACATCTGGAGTGGGGTGGGGGGATCAGGAGAGGCCTCATGTAGGAGATAGGGCTTAAGATGAGCTTTGAAGGAAGCTAGAGATCCCAGAAGGCAGCAGCAAGGAAGGAGTGCATTTCAGGGAAAGAAGAGAAGCATGGAGGGTGAGATATAGAATGTCACACATGAGGGATTGCAAGGGGGTCGGTTGGCGTGGGCCCTGGAATGCATGGGTCGGAAGAAGCTTGTGAAGGTAGATTCGTGGCACATTGGAAAGGGCTTTAAATGCCACCTAAATTGATCCCGAAGATGTAGTTACTCACTATTTTCAATGAATCCAGTAGAACATAAGCTCTTTGAAGGCAAAGACTTTTTGGGGTTTTGCCTTTGTGTCCCTAGTGCTTAGAGGGACACCATGGAACAGCTGGCTTTGGAATGAAGAACTGGGTTCAAGCCTTGCTTCAGACACATTCTACCTGCATGACCCTGAGCAAGCGAGTTCCAACTCTAAGACAGTCAGTTATAGATAAACAGCTATGCTGCATCTGTGGAGGGCATTTCCATACTGGAAACCTCCTAAACCTCATGAAGTCACAGTGCTGTCTTTGTCTCAGGGGGAAAATATCTTCTGTCACTAGCATAGGGCTCTGTGCATAGCAGACACTTAATATATGCTTACTGTCTGAATGAATGATTGTCACTGCCTGTTTCCCATACTAGTTCGAAATATGTTAAAAGCTCTTGAAGCGTGTTGTTTCCATTCACAATCAACAACAGTGTTTAATACAGCACACCCTCTACCTCTGAACAGTAGTGCCAAATGTCAGGGAAACACGCTCTATTGTTCCCCCACACAATTAATAACATTCTCTTTGAAAATCTTTTGACTACAACCTCCTTGCTGTTTCTATGTGTTTGGGATGCTAACCTGTATTAAAGAGCTAGATAAATTCTTCTTATACTGGAAGAGAAATTACTACCTACAGTAGGATTAGGTTTTAAAAGATCACCTTTAGTATTTGTATGTGAAAGATAAAAGGTCATGTTTAATGGAATTCAAAATGGCTTATTTTTATTCAATGGTTTACCAAGTCACCAAGGTGTTGTTTTTTTTTTTTTCTTTTTAAGAGACTAAAGAGACGTAGGTCAGAATCCATAACAATTTTCCACTCTGTCTTGTCCATTTCAGAATTTTGAATAAGACAATGGCAACTCTTTGGAGTAGGCCAGCAAGTGTGGAGGCGGATGAAGCTTTCAAGTCATTTTTTTGACCTACAAGTGTCAACTGCAAGAAAATTTCAGCTGGAAACTTTGGAAGATAAAGCAGAACACCTAATTAACATTTAGAAGACAAAGATGTATATCCATTTCAAGTAACCTGACCTGGATTTCAGCTATTATGATCCCTTTTCGACACATTTGTAACTCATTTTAATTGCTAATCGGTATTATGTATACACATTCCAGGCAGAATCAGACTCTAACCTCTCAGAGTTGCAAAGGCAAATTAACCTAAAATTAAACAATACAGTTTTGGGAAAGATATTTCCATCTTTTATAATTTAATACCAAACCAAATGCATATGATTCATAATGAACAGATAGTTATCTAAGACAGTGTAAGAGGGATATTGATATTTTGCTGGTCCGTCGATACTGTCAATTTTATTCTCCAAGATTTTTTTAGGTCATTTAATTAGTACAGAAACTTGACCACATCTAAATCTTGTCATCCATGGTAATGGGATCTAAATTAAATACAAAATAAGGGGGTCTAATGAGCTATTTTTATACTTCTAATGTAGAGGCTGGAGAGGCAACCAAGGGATTGATGACTTGCTCCAATGCTGGTCCTTTACCTGCCCCTTGATGTTTACTGTGGGTTCATTTTTCTGAGGTTGCATGTTTTTTCTACAGGGGATTTAGGCTCCTCAGTGTTTCATTCCACTCGCACCTTAGATTCCCAAGAGCAAGTCCACCTTTGTCTCTAATCTAGGATTCCCCCCCCCCACACTCCCCGTCCCCCACAAGGGTCAAGTAAAACAGCATATAGCATAAATCACATGGAACGGGGAGTTTGTTCACACACTAAAAAGTAAATACTAAATGACAACAATCACAGAATGATTCGAACAGAATCTGGGAACTTAAGAGTACTGTACTGTATGTTTGGTTGGGAGCTTGAACTGAGCTCTTCAACAGTTAGAGATGAGGAGGGAGTGCATTCCAGGCATGAGTGACACTGTATAAGGGCATGGAGATGGAGATGGAAGGTAGTACAAAAGGGACAACAAGCATATCAGTTTAGCTGTATTGTAGAGTGCAGAACACAACACAAGAATATTAATGCTCAGACTCATATATCTTTAGAGAGAGAAAGGACCTTCAGTATCACCCTATAGGAATTCTTAACCTGGGGTTTGTGAGCTTTCTTTAAAAAGTCTTTCAAAGGTGTTTTTTAAAATGTCATTGTATAAATTATTTTCCTGGTTCTACTAACTTTACTCTTCCTCTGTTCACACAGGTCTTCCCAGGTTTATCTGAAACCACCCCTCTCATCATGTCTTACAGCACAACAATGTTCTATTATACTCGTATACCATACTGGTTTTAGCTATTTTTCAATACATATATGCCCTCTTAGCAACCAGTTCCTTGCTAATGCAAAAAGAACTGCTATAAAATTTGTACATATGGATCCTTTTCTTATTCCTTGAATCTCTTTGGAGTGTGGATCTCATAGCCGGGTCAAAAGATAATGTTCATTTAATGACTTTGGGGGATAATTCAAAAGTGCTTACTACCTAATTTATGTCAGACTGCTTTCCAGTTTTCGAATCAATTTTTGTTGAAGAATAAACCTGTATCTCATGATCTGAGCTTGGGTTAAACCTGGCTACCAGGTTCATTGTATTCTATATTTTCTATGCTGAATCTTTTCCACTGACTGACCTCACTATTTTTTTTTACCATTACCAAATTTTTGGATGATTATTGCTTTATAGCATAGGTTGAGATTTGGTGCTATTAGATCCCTTGCTTCTCACTTTTGTCATTATTTCCTGGGAGATTCTTGGCTTTTTGTTTCTTTGCATGAATTTCATTATTTTTTTTTCTAACTCTGTAAAATAATCCTTTGGTAGTTTGGTATGTTACAGAATATGTACCCATGATCAATTAATATTTCTCCATGATCTTTTACGGTCCCTTCCCAGCTCGAACATTCTATGACACTATGACTTTAATACAGTGTTTTCAAATACTTTTTTTCCCCGATATGTTCCAAGTTAAAAAGAAAAATAAAAGAATTCTATTTTTTAAACATTTAGTGGCATCACACATTCAGAGAGTGCAGATTTTATTTTATAGTTTGATATCTCCTTAATTTGGACTCTAATCATTTGGATTTCCGATCTTTGGACACATGTTACACTAAAATTTATCTTTTTTTGGGGTCAGGAGGAAGCCAGTTACTTCAAAAATGTAAAGTTTGTAAGGAAATGTTTAATAACCTACTTAGAAAACAAAGTCACAACCTCCCTGGGTCTCAGCTTCCTCTAATTCAGTGGTTCTCAACCTTCCTAATGCCGCTACTCTTTAATACAGTTCCTCGTGTTGTGGTGACCCCCAACCATAAAATTATTTTCGTTGCTATTTCATAACTGTAATTTTGCTACTGTTATGAATTGTAATGTAAATATCTGATACGCAGGATGTATTTTCATTGTTACAGATTGAACATAACCCACAGATTGAGAACCGCTGCTCTAGTTCAAAACCTATGATCCTAAAGAATTTTTTCAAGCCACTATAGCTCTTCCTATATGTATGTACCAGGGTCCATGAAAACAGTACATGTACTAATTATCATTATTAATTAGTACATGAAAACAGTTCATGTACTAATTTGAATGGTTCTTATCTATGCAGAAAATGAAGCAGGTTTGGCTAGATCTTTAATTAGTTCATTTTATTTTTCTTTGGTTTGGTTTGTAATCCCTTGGTTGATGGATCATATATCCCCCTAGTCTAGCAATGCGACTGCATTTCTTTAAAATATTGTTACTGCTCAGAGTATTCATAAATTCAGACCAGCCATTTCGTTGTTACAGAAACTGGTGATGTTTTGCTGTAATACTAATGCAAGTCTATTTGTATTGTGGATTAATAATTCAGATGTCCAGCAATAATGCAGGGGCATTTTTCACAATTCCATATAAAACTTTCCATGTATAAAATCACCTCAAGGGCAAAGCTATAAAGTTTATAGTTAAAACTAACCTTTTATTTTCTATAATTGTATTCTACCTTTCCTATCTTGATGTACAATAACAATGAGGGTTTTGTGTTCAATTTCCTAGTGTTAAATTACCTACAATTACTGGTATTTACCAGTTTGCTTCATGATTCAAATTTTATTACCAGGCTCCAAAATGAAGAGAATGAATGTCTAATGCTAATACGCCTAAATCTGAGTGTTGTTAAAGTAAAAGTGTAGCACAAATAAAAGGCTGCATTAGTAATGGATAATAAAGTAAGAAGATGAGTCTTAATAGAGAGTGAGATGGCAGTTGCTGAGTCTGCTGCTGAAGCTTTTCCCTACCTTTCTTTTTTAATACCACTGAAGATTCCCTTATTACTTCCTTTTGTTCTTAGCCAGTCTATAGCTTATATGAAGTACCTGACCCACTTGAGGATGGGCACTCTGTCTGTACACATGATTTTCCCGTGATCTCCACTTAGCAATTCCCTCCAGTGATGAAGCCTGCAACCAATCCATGGCTATGCCTCCTCTGTGACTCTTATCCTCCCCCGAGTTCAATACCTGAGGTTGACCCAACCCAATGGGCTGGAGGCCTTCCTCAATTTCTTCTGACATTGTAAATGTACCAGGGGAGTGATCTGGCTGTCCATCTGTCATCCCTCACTCCCACCATATGACCAGTCCATTTCCTATCCTGCTTTAATACCACCTTTCTCTCATATTCTTCTTTATAGTCTACAGCTGGCTGGTATAGTGGATAGAGTGCTGGGCCTAGAATCAGAAAAACCTGAGTTCAAATCCAGCTGTGTTACCTTAGGCAAGTCATTTCATCTCCTGTTTGCCTCAGTTTCCTCATCTGTAAACTGGGGATAACAATAGCACCTCCCTCCCAGGGTTGTTGTAAGGATCAAATGAGATAATAATTGTAAAGTCCTTAGCACTGTGCCTGGCAGAGAATAAGTGCTATTTAATGTTGGCTACTTCTTTTTTATTACATGCTACAGCCTGATCACAGTCAGCGAGTGTCTTTCTATTGTTCTCCGTCTGGTGCTCATCTTTAGTTCTTTGGAGGCGATGATATTACAAATCTTCCTGCCATAAAGCAATACTAAGAACTGTTTGTATTGAAAAGATGGACCTTTGGCGTTCTGGGAGGCTTGGAGTCAATAAAAGTGCCTTCTCATTTCCTGAAAGCAATCCAGCTTGCTCTTCTCCTCCTTTTCAAATTGGGGTCCAGGTCATTATTCATCTCTCTTGTCTTTCACAGGTCTACACACTTTTGGACAAGCTCTACAAAGTATCCATTTAAATACATGTTGAGGGGTGGCTAGGTGGCACAGTGAATAGAGTACCAGCCCTAGAGTCAGGAGGACCTGAGTTCAAATCTGGCCTCAGACACTTCACACACACACACACACACACACACACACACACACACACACAAACTAGCAGTGTGACCTTGGGCAAGTCACTTAACCCCAATTGTACTACCTTCCCTCCTCCAAAAAGCAAAACCAAACCAAACCAAACCAAACCATATTGGTGGGGCAGCTAGGTGGCGCAGTGAATAGAGCACCAGCCCTGGAGTCAGGAGGACCTGAGCTCAGATCCAGCCTCAGACACTTGACACACTTACTAGCTGTGTGACTTTGGGCAAGTCACTTAACCCCAATTGCCTTCCAAAAAGCAATAAATAAATAAATAAATGCATGTTAAATCTGAGCAATGACATTATTTATGCATCTGGTCTTTCCTGTGTAGATGTACAAGGCAAACTCCTTTGAATGACTGCAGGTTTCTTCCAGGAGGCCCTGCAATGTCCTGGGGCTTGATGCATTGAACACAAATTAGAGCATCAAAAGGAAATCTTTAAGCACAGAGATCACCTGCCTTCCTTGCTGGAACTCTTCCATCACAGTGGGAATACTTTTGGCCTCTTTTAGGTCTCACTTAATATTTATTGTCAAAAGGTCATAGAACAGGGTTATTTCAGTTGGTACATTTTCCAAAGAATCTTGAAGGATCTGGATATATGGATGGGAGATATCTTGTGGTAAAAGAGATCATAAAGTGGTGTTTTGTCCTACTGAGAGAGTTCCATGCTGTTTCATCATCAACAAACAATAAAGCACAATAGGATCTTATGTTCATTATATCTTTACTCCACTTGTGAGAGGGTAAAAATGTGGCTTATCTTTGAATGTCATTCGCAAAAATGTACTTGTTCCCCACTAATATCCATATCTGGGATGCCCTCAATTCACGTATAGATGATCTTCATAAAGGTTTTGTATAGATGGAGGAGTAGGCACATAGATTGGCCTAGAGTTGTTGATGTTCTCTCTTGGCCATCTTTTCTGGAATCAGTAAGGTCTGGATTTTTTCCTCTCCAACTTTGTATCTCCTCCTCCTTTGTATAACTTGTAAATTGGTCCCTACATACTACCTTACAATATCATTTCTCCTTCCTTGCATTTCATAAAGTTTTGTAATTAAGACCTTTTTAAATAATCTGTACTAATCAGCTTTATTAAAAGTTAAATGAATTTCTTGATGTACAAATTTGTCTTAATGGTCTACATAAAAATATATTCTCAAAAGTTAGCAGGAGAACTGGACATGATAAAATCCAACTCCCCTTCATCATCTCGGAAAAGCAGTAAGTGCTTTACCCAAAGGTGGTAAAAGAACAATAATGGATAAGGAGAGAAAAGAGAAATGAAATCATTGCTTTGGGGAAAACAACACCACCACCATCTGAAAGAACGATGAAAAGAGGAAATGAAGAAATTAAAGAAAAAACAAAAACCCCTAAAAAGATGAAAAATAAGAATTACAGGAGAAATGACTCAAAACAGAACTTCTTGGAAAGAAAGAATATTACAAGACATCCAGAAGCAAATGAACTGACTGCAAGAATCTTGAGTGGTTGATAAGTTAAACAACAGAAATGAAGGAAGATCTGGCATTTAAAATTATGCAGGAAGAATCAATGAAAGGAAGAAAAAGAAGAAAATGAGACAACAGTTTGGACTACTTAATGGAAAACCCCTAAAACATTCGGGGATGCTCTGAGGAATAAAACAGCCTAGACAAGATAAAATTTCAGTGGTAAAAGAACAAGCAGCAATTTTAAAAAATTAAATAGCAGAACTGAAAGAAAATTTGGATATTTGTAAACAAAGATAACAGCTAGGGGACAGACCTCAGTGAGACACCCTGAGAATTATTTGTCTCTAAGAAATCCATTAAGAAACAAAGAATATGAAAACTGCATATCAGGAAATCATAACAAGAAAATTCCTTAGAAACACTGAAAACAGATGGTATAGGTCAGTAGACTCCCCAGGGTCATGTAAGAGAATAAACTGAATTTAATTAATACAGTAGTATTGTCAAACTACAGAACTTCAATGACAAAGAGAATTTTAGAAGCCCCTTGGAAAAGGCAAATCATATCAGAAATAATCATTCTGAATTATTCACATATCCTGGATTCAAATCCTACCTTTGACTAGCTGTGTGATCATGGGGAAGTCACTTAATCTCTCTTAGTCTGTTTTCTCATCTGGGAAATGAAGTGGTTGGATTAGATGGCCTTTAAGGTTCCTTCTACCTCAAAATTTATTAGCCGATCATCCCATGATGGATTTACAGAGAAGTTAAGGGAGTACCCTTTAGAGTGCATACTTATTTTTTGGCACATGCAGGAATTTTACAAAAGTTGATCATTCTGTGCCACAAACAATTTACAAATAAATGCAGAAACATTAAATGCAGTGGTTCTCAACCTTCCTAATGCCGCAACCCTTTAATACTGTAATAGTAATCTGTTTAGCAGGATACTTAGCACTTAGTAGTGCTAAGTGCTAAGTGTGGAAGGGGCAAACCCTGTCCCACTGTTGAGAAGGCATGAACTCCCCTGTTGATGTGGAAGAAGGGGATTGGCTGAGGTGTGTATATAAGCAAGAATTCCAGAGACAGACAGACAGAATTGGAATGTTGCTCTGGGTGAAGGAAGAATTGTGGAGACTGAA
>JAQQSU010001035.1:0-15631 GCA_028627135.1 Pseudochirops cupreus | reverse complement strand
CGGCTTCAGGCCAGGCTGGTTTCAGTTCGCAGTGCTGATATGGTTCCTCGTAGCCGAGCTGACTTTAGTGGGAAGTATCTTTGTGTGCGTTTTGGAGTTCCAGGATTGGTTTAGAGTCCTATTTTATGGGTATTTTGGGGTGGCTATGTGAGAGCTGCGATATGTTGCTGCTTCTATGCCGCCATCTTGGCTCCGCCCCTGAAGACATATAATCTATAAAAGCTGGTACTTACCATTCAGTTTGGGGTAGCCTTTTCTGTCAGGGAACCTTATTAGTGGAGTATGTGGCTTGACTACCTAAAAAAAAGAAAGAATAAAATAATATGAGAAAGACGAGAAAGATAAATACTACTTGTAAACTCAGAAGTCATTACAAAAGTATACCATGATTAAGAAATTACCTGTTAAACCTTATAATTTGTTGCTTTGCCCATGATATACATTATTGTTTCTAACTGTTGAATTTGCACATGTAAAACATCAACTGACCTTGAAGGTTATTTACTTTCCACTTAATACTCTCATTCCTCTATCCTGCCCTCCCCAAACCTCTAAAACAAAAGTAACGCAATGGTATGGATATATTTCCTTTGCAAGAGCACTTACATTTCCATGATCACAGGATGTGATTCACTTTCTCAACAGAAATAATATCTGAAATATCAACATTTTAGAAATTCCAGGAATGATATATCATGTAACATACTTTTATAAAAAAAATATACTTATAATATTTTATACTTAAAAAAGCATTTTTATATCATTTGAACCTTATAAAATCCTTGTTAAACTGAATTCTATTATTTATATGCAAATACTTTTCTGAAGAAAAATGTGTCAGAGGGGCTGCTAAATGGGTTGTCTAGATTCACTAAACAAGTTGATAAAGAGAATTGTGATTAGCATTCAACTCTCTTGAATTCTTGTCTGACGCTTTTTTCCACTATACGACTAAACTGTACAAAAAATACACCAAAAAATTGGTAAAAGAGTTGAAAAAAACATAAACATCTTTAGAGAACACTATTTCCTTTGGGCATAATGCTATAGCAATTTACTTAGGGTGTGAAGTCTTAGGAGTAGGCTTCAATAAAATTCTTTTTTTTTTTTTGCCTTTTTTTGGGGTAGTGGCAATTGGGGTTAAGTGACTTGTCTAAGGCCACACAGCTAGGAAGTGTTAAGTGTCTGAGATCAGATTTGAACTCAGGTCCTCCTGACCCAGGGCCAGTGCTCTATTCATTGTACCACCTAGGCGCCTTTTCAATAACATTCTAATTAATAAAAGTTCCATTAAAAAAAAATTAACAAGTTTTTTTAAAACACCAAAATCATTATCTAGTGATCTCATTCACCACAGAACCCTCTCTAATAGCAACAAAAGTAGTTAAGAAAAACCTCCCAATCAGCAAATTTCATTCCTCACCTGTAGTTCATAATTTATTGAAAAGAAAAAAGTGTGTTACAGTTATATAAAACCAATATTGGTCACTGCATTTGAGATGGTTATGTTGCCCTCTAATACTGTTTTCAGTCACATTATCATAATTACTGCATATACTGTTCTGGTTCTTCTTTCTTCATGCTGTATCAGTTCATATAGGTTTTCTCATATTAATAATTTCTTATGGAACTATAACATTCCATTATATTCATACAAGTTCATTTAGCCATCACTTAAAAGGGATGGGTACCTATTTTGTTTTTCCACTACTATGAAAAATGTCTTCACGACTATTTTGGCATGTATGAAACTTTCATTGACATCTTTGGGAGATAAGCCCAGTAGTGGGTTCAAAGTGTCAAAGAGTATGAAAAGTTTAATATTTCCCACATAATCCCAAACAGATTTCCTGAATATTTGACTATTCAGAGATCTGCCAATAGTGTATATACATGCCTGTCTTCCTGCAACTCTTTTAACCTTTTATCATCTCTGCCAATTTAATGGGCGATTCCTCAAAGTCGTTTTAATTTGAATTTCTCTTAGTGTCTGGGGGCAATTTTCCCCTTAAGGTTGTTGACAACTTCCATTTCTTCTTTTGAAAACTTTCTTAATATCTATAACAATACCACTAACACCACTAACAAATCTATCGGGGAATGATGGCTATCATATATTTGAATTAACTCCTCAATAGATGTCAGATACAATTTTATCTGTTTTGTCAGAAGGAATGAATTTTTCCTAAGTTATAGCTTCTCCTATTCCATCTGCATTGACTAGATCCCTAAATCCATTTGGAGCTTCTTTTGGTATATAAGATGCTAATCCAAACTTTTTATCTGCTAAGTAACTGCCCGGTTTTCCCAGAAGGTCTTGTCACATAACAGGAAGTCTTACCTGCAGTTTGTGTTCTTGGTTAGAACAAACACAGGGCTACCATGTTCTCTTGCTTCTGGGTCTTGCTTATCTGTTTTGCTGACTTATATTTTTGTGTTTTAATCAGTGCCAAATAGTCATGAGGATTACTACTTTATGACACAGTTTGAAACCTGGCGAAACTAGGCGTCCTTCATTCCTACTTTTCCTCATTATTCTCCTTGAAATTCTTGACATTTTATTCCTCAAAATAAATTTTAGTTTAGTAATATTATCAGTATTACACTCAATCTGTAAATCAGACAGTGTCATATTATACTGGCACAGTCTTACTATGAACAGTAATTCCCTTTTCAAACTCTTTTAAATTCAATCCAGGAAGCTCTGTTTTTTAAACTAAAGGAGTCTATATTTACTTATAACGTATGTTAATTGGTCAGTGATCTCATCAACGAAATCCTTTCAAGAGTAAAGACAGAAACGGAAATGCACCCATACCTTCTTCTATGCCATTACTGTCCGTGTCTTCTCATAAATCCTTCAAAGGGGGTCCACAAAAAGTGCAGGACTTTCTCTAGGTTTCTTAACATGATCTAGTACCAGGGTGGTCAGCAGGCTTACATATTCACCATGTGACTGATCACCTCTTTATATGGTCACACATTTCTTTGACAGTCTTTTATGCTGCATCTTGCAGAGACTGATAACATGGTAACATGGTGGTAACATGATACTACTGTTTCTATTCACTGTACTCTATGGCCTTAGAGATGAACCACAAGTTGATTCTTCTAGTACTGTAGTGTTTTATAATTCACAGGAATTTGTCACCAGAAGAATACTGGTGAAAGAGGGGTTTATATTTCTGGGAGAAACTTAAGTTTTTATTGAACATGCTGGGCAATATTTCATATGCAATCCAGTCTACTCTCCTCTTTCATTCATTTTAATTCTGGACCCAGCTTCACTGTCCATCTGAGGAGGCTGTTTAAGAGATATACTGATGGAGCTCAATGAACTGTATCATAGTTTACAAGCAGATGTCAAACTCCTTGCCAGTGGGCCCAAGGCTCCTGAACCAGATTAAAATATAATTGGGAAATTTTTAACAAAATAAAAAAATACAACATAGATAATGTTAATTTGTGGTTTTCTAAGTCAATATGCACCCAGCAAGGATATTTTTTTGAAAAATATTTAATTTTGTTAAACATTTCCCAATTACATGAAAAAAATTTTAAATCATTTTTTAAAATTGAGTTCCAAATTCTTTCCCTCCCTCTCATTCCTACCCCCCTCCTTAAGAAGGCAAGCACTTTGATTGTAATTATACATGTGAGGTCCTGCCATTTCCATATTAGCCATGCTGCAAAAGAAAACAATAAAAATAAAATTTTAAAAAATGCTTCAATCTGTATTCAGAATTCATCAGTTCTCTCTTTGAAAAGGGTTGTTATGAGGATTAACTGACGTAAGAATTGTAAAGTGCTTGGCATACAAGTGTTATGTAAATGTTAGCTAATATTATTAAAACAAAACAGGTACCCATCCATTTTAGGTGATGGCAAAACAAATGTGTATGAATTTAATGGAATGTTACAGTTCCTTAAGGAATGAAAAATATAATATGAGAAAACCTGTATGAACTCTTACAGCATGAAGAAAGAACTAGAAGAACAATATACACAATGACCAAGATAATGTAATTGAAGACAATACTTTAGGACAACAAAATCAGTTCAGGACTATTTAGAAGAGTAGAGTCAAAAAATGGTGTGGAATGGGACTCTGATTTACATCTAGCAGAGGTGGAAAAGGGTTTAGTGTCCTGGAGGTGTTACCTTCAATGTCCTAGACCAGTGGTGTTAAACTCAAAATAGAAACAAGGCCACTAATCAGTACAGAAAGATCCCTCCAGGCCCCTACTAACTTAGTTTTAAAATGTTATACTGGTCCAACCATTCCAGAAAATAATTTGGAACTTGGTCCAAAGGATTATAAAACTCTACATACCTTTTGATCCAATAATACCACTTACTAGGTTTGTATCCCGAAGAGATTTTTTCAAAAAGGGAAAAGGACCTATTTGTACAAAAATATTTATAGCAGTTCTTTTTGTGGCAGCAAAGAATTGAAAATTGAGGGGATTCCAGCAACTGTGGAATGGCTGAACAAGCTGTGGTACATGAGGAATGAAATGGAATGGAATAGATTACTATTTTACTATTAGAAAGTGGAGAGGGGGAGGGGAACTGCTTTCAGAAAAACCCAAGAAGATTTATATGACCCAATGCAAAGTGAAGTATACAAAACCAGGAGAACACTATACAAAGAACTAACAATATTGTATGATGATCAACTATGAAAGACTTACCTACTCTTATTAATGATCCAAGATAATTCCAAAGGATTTATGATGAAAAATGCTATCTACCTCAAAAGAAAGAATTAATGATGAACTCTGGGTACAGATTGAAGCATACTTTTTTCACTTTTTTTTTTTTGCTAATATGGAAATTTGGTTTGTGTGATTTCACATGTATAAATGATATATTGCTTGCCTTTTCTATAGGTGGAGGATGGGCTGGAAGGAGGGAGAGAATATGGAATTCAAAATTTCAAAAAATACATTTAAAAAATAAACAAAAAGTGATTTCAAAATCTGAAAAAAATATGTTATATATGTTTTATTGTATCATTTATTTTAACTATTCCCAGGAACATTTTAATCTGGTTGGACAACTTGGAAGTGTGGCACCCAGAGACCAGGGGTGGGGAACCTGCGGCCTCAAGGCTACATGTGGTCTTCTAGGTCCTTGGGTGCAGCCTTTTGACTGACAGCAAGTTTTATGAACAAATCCTTTTATTAAGGGGATCTGTTCTGTGAAATGTGGATTGATTCAAAGGGCCACACTTAGGGACCTAGAAGAAGGTCACATGTGGTGTCAAGGCTGCAGGTTCCCCAAGACCTGACCTGTACTGTCCATCCATTATTCCTAAGATTTTGCTTTCTTCAAGGTTGTAGAAAGAAAGAACAAAGTCTATAATTCTCGTATTTATATCATCCCATCAATGGTAAACATTTAAAATAACACTAACCTCCACATCCCTCTCAGTCTCTTCATATTTTTCAGTTTTTTAGCAATATTATATGTGTGTATATATATATGTATATATATATATATATGTATATATCTCACAATTTGTTCAGCATTTCCAATCAATGGACATCTAACTTGATTCCAGTTTATTATTAATAATACTATGAATATTTTTATATATTCAGGACCTTTCCTTGTAGCTTTGACTTAGTCTAGTGGTAATGTTGCTCACACAATCCTTAAGGAGACTAGGTTTTCCTTTATTCTTAGGTATTTAGGAAAGCTCCAAAGTTCAGGAAAAATGTGAGGAACAAAGGCAAAGAAAGAGTCACTAATCACGTGTCCCTAAATATCTAGCTATACTTTAAGGATCTATGGTTTCATCAGCATAAGTACTTTCTCCATCAACCCAGACTACAATCTTTCACACTCTGTTAAATATTCTTTGTGAGTTGCTGTGGCACACAAAGACTAAAAAACCTCCCACAATAAGATCACTTGTTCACTAATTTCCTTGCAATGAGCCCTTCTCTAAATTCAACAAAGCTGGTCTGAAATTAGCAAAAAAATCAGTTCAAAGGCTTTGGCCTCTACATATTCTTAGAACAAGAGCTTTTCTCTTGTTGTCAGTCTCTGGGAACCCTGAGTAGCCATGTTAAGCTTCTTGAGGGCAAGACCTATTTCATTTTTGTCTTTGTATTCTCAGTACCTGGGACACTGTTTAGAACATAGGAGGTGCTTAATAAGTAGATGGAAATAATTAATACTGGAAGGGCTGTTGGAAAACAAGCATACACTAGTGGTGGAACTGTGTGTTGGTCTAACTGTTCTAGAAAACAATTTGGAATTAAGCTAGAAAAGTAATTCAACTGTTTACACTCATTGACAAAGCAGCATTACCACTGGACTAAGTCAAAGCTACAAGGAAAGGTCCTGAATATATAAAAATATTCATAGTAGTATTAATAATAAACTGGAATCAAGTTATATGTCCATTGATTGGAAATGCTGAACAAATTATGACATATATATATGTATATATATGTGTATATGTATATAAAATATTGTTGCTATAAAACTGAAAAATATGAAGAATTTAAAATAACTTTAGAAGACTTAAGTGAACTGATACAGATTGAAGCAAAATCAACATAACATATAAAATAATCACAATATAAAGGAAAACATGAAAAGACATTAAGACATGGATCAATGTATTCACCAGTCTTGACTCTAAAAAACTGATTATTAGGTATACCTTTCCTTCTTATTCTGTAGAAATGTGGTGGACTACATACTGGTAGACAACAAAGCATGTTATCAAATATAAGCAACATGTTGGTTTGTTTTGCTTAACTATATTTCTTTGCTTAACTTAACGATGAGAAAGTTATATTGAGGGGTGTTACTGGGAAATCAATAAAATTTTTTTTTAAAAAGAAAAATTATGGCAGAATAGAAATGCCAAAGAACTGAAAAGAGGCAAGTATCCTTCAAAAAAAAAAGGAAGGAAAGGAGGGGAATAGACTATTCTACAAATTATGGGGCTAATGAACTTGACTTCAGTTCCTGGCAAAATTTTAGAACATGTCATTAATAGGAAGATTTGTGAGTTTTTAAGATCACAAATTTAGAGTTGGAGACTTTAGAGATTATCTAGCACTCAATCCTTCATTTTACAGCTGAGGAAAATAAGGCCCAGAGAGGTTATACCACTAAGGTTAAAAATGGAGGTGGCAGAATACAAGATGAACCCATCTCCTGATTCTAAGCCTGGAACATTCCTCAATACATAGCACTGCTTAATGTCAGCCATGCCAAGTGGAGTTCCCCATGGATAAGTATTCTTGGCCTTGTGATACTAAACATTTTTATGAATGGCTCTGATCAAAACATGCATGGTTTGCTTATCAAATTATCTAAAGACAACAAGGCTCAGAGAGATAACTAGCAAGTCAGGTGAGAGATTCAGGGTCCAAAAAGATCTTAAGAGGCTAAAAAGAACAGTCTAATAATGTGAAAATTTTTGTTTTTTAGTTGTTTTAGTCATGTCTGACTCTTCAGGACCCTATCTGTGGTTTTCTTGGCAGAGATATTAAAGTGGTTTACCATCTCCTTCTCCAGCTCATTTTGCAGATGAAGGAACTGAAGCAAACAGGGCTTACCTGTCCAGTGTCACACAGCTAGCAAGTATCTGAGGTCAGATTTGAAAGGTCTTCCTAACTCCAGACTCAAGGCTCTATTTTTTATGCCATCTGGCTGCCCAAAAACATTCAATTCTATTTTGGGTTAATAAAAAAGGATGACTTCACAAGTATAGGATGGAAGGGATGTAGCTAGAAAACAGTTCTTGTGATCCAGACTGAAAGCTCAAAATGGGTTAACGGTATGACCTGGCAGTCAAAAAAGCATTAGCTTCTAGAATGAGCTCAGAAAAAAGGGGAAAAAAAGAGCAACCCTGAGGCATTTTTAAAAAAATGCAGAGGAGAAAAGAATAAAGACAAGAAACAGCATAGTTCTGAAAGTTACTTATCAAATTTATTATATATTTTAAAGAGATTCAGTTAGATGTACAATCCTCTTCTTTCTATTATGCATATGGAGATGCTCATTTTATTTGGTGTTTTAAATCCAGAATGTAAAAAAAATCCCTGACACAACAGAAAATTATTTCAAGTGACATAAAAGCAGGTACAGTATCCATAGTGAGGGAGGTGATAGTCCTGTTCTACTCTCCCTTGGTAAGATGATAGCTGGAATGTTTTGAACACATTTTTGGAAGGGCATTGCAAGCTGTAACACATTCCAAGGGAGTAATCAATATCCTATGGGACTCAGTTAAAAGAATTGGTTATATTTAGCCAAGAAAAGTCATTATATAAAAAAGGGAAAAGGACCTATGTATACAAAATATATTTATTGCAGCTCTTTTTGTGGTGGCAAAGAACTGAAAATTGAGGGAATGCCCATCCACTAGGGAATGGCTGAACAAGTTGTGGTATATGAATGTAAGGAAATACTACTGTGCTATAAGAAATGATGAGTAGGCAGATTTCAGAAAAACCTGGAAAGGCTTACATGAACTGATGCTGAACGAAGTGAATAGAACCAAAAGAACATTGTACGCAGTAACAGCAACACTGATCGATGTTCCACTATGATTGATTTAGCTCTTCTCAGCAATACAATGATTTAAGACAATTCCAAAACACTCTTGACAAAAAAGGCTACACATTCAAAGAAAGAACTATGAAGTGTGAATGCAGATCAAAGCATACTATCTTCACTTTTTTTGGTGGCTTTTCCCTTTTGTTCTGTTTCTTCTTTCACAACATGACTAATGGGGAAACATGTTCACATGATTGCACATGTACAACCTATATCAGATTGCTTATGGTCTTGGAGAGGGAGGCTAGGAGAGAAGGAAGGAGAAAAAATTTGGAACTCAAAAATATGAAAAAGGAATGTTGAAAACTATCTTTATATGTAATTAGAAAAAATAAAATGCTATTTATAAAAAAAAGCAATGATTATCTTCAAATATGTAAAGGTCCATTATGTGAAAGAGAAATTAGATTTGTAACAAAAAAATTGTTTCAAATCAGTTAAGAGAATTAGGAGCAATAAATCAAAGTTTCATAGGATCGGATTTCAGCTTTATGTTAAAAAACAAAACACCTTCCTTTTAATCATTATAGGAGGTCAGATCATTTTTTTGGAGCTAGAAGAAACCTCATCAAAAGCAATCTAATTCAACCTCCACATTTTGCAGATAAGAAAGTTGATAACCAAGGAGATTAAGTGATTTGCAAAGTCATATAGGTAGGTAGTAAAACAGTAAATGGGTAAGTTAGGTAGTGTAGTGGATAGACTGGAGTCAGGAAGACATCTTAACTTACCCCTGTTTGCCTCAGTTTCCTCCTCTGTAAAATGAGCTGGAGAAGGAAATGGCAAACCACTACAGGATCTCTGTGAAAAAACTCCCAACACAAACGGAGTCACAAAGAACTGGACACTGAAAGAACTGAACAATAACAAAAAAATAGTAAGCCAGTATTTCTACTTGGATCCTCTGACTCCAAATCCAGTGTTCTTTCTATTATGAGTGATGCCTTGGCTGTGAGAGGACAACTTGTCAGCAATATTGTATAAAAGCCTTGGGGCCACATACATGTTTGGATTAGTTAACAATGATAGCGGCTGACATTTAGATAATGCATGTTTGAGCCACACAACAAAAAATGTGAAAAATAATACAGGTATTATTAAGCCCATTTTACAGCTGAAGAAACAGGTCTAGAGAAGTTATATGACCTACTTGTGGTATCAAAGCTAGTAAAGCTTGGGAAGAGGAATTCAATTTCAAATTTTACTGAGCTCAAGTCCAACAGTCACTATGTTATATTGCCACTCTGAGGTCCCTTCAACTCTGAAATTCTGTTCTGTGAAATCTCCAATTTTCCTTCTTCAGTTACACTCAACAGTTGAACTTTACAATTAATTTCCCTAAAATTAAAGCCATATAGTACAAGTTTCCTTAATTTTCTTCTTTTACATGTTGAAATCTCTCTATTTCATTGCCCATCTTTTCCTCAATCATTCTTATCTCTGAAGATGAAGCATCCTTCCCTTTTGCTAAGATTATCTCTTCCATTTATTGACTCTACTGGTGCTCTTGATCTCAACTTCTTAGCACTTTGCTCCAGCAATTCTCTTTTCACTTGTGAAAAAACAAGTAGGTTTGGGGCTATGAATGGTCTAACCACACTGGAAAACTGATAGAAATTATGAAAGAAAAAGTCATTATACTATTTATATCCCCTGAGCCAGAGATCCTACAGCGAGCATATATCCCAAGGAGGTAAAAGACAGACAGGTGACACATAGACACATACATATGTATAAATGTGTGTGTATGTATGTATGTAGCTGGGTAGGTAGATAGATAGATATAAACAAAATATTCACAGTGGGGCTTTCTATGGCAACAAAAACACTGGAAAAGAAGTGAGTGTTCACAGTTTGGAGAACAACTGAACTTTGTGAACATAATGACATATTGTTATTACCCCAAGAAAGAACAGCTATTACATTCTGAAAAACATGAGACTTGTATGAAATGATACAGAACAAAGTTAAGAACCAGGAAAAGTTTACACAATGACTGAAGTCTCATAAAGAAAAACACTATAACAAAAGGCAGCGGAACTCAATGATCAATCTTAGTTCTAGTGGGAAATGTTAACATATATACTTTCCCCAAAGCACTTGTATACAGTGCTAGATCCAGTCACTGTGGGACAGCTTTATTTAACTATTTTTATTTACTTTGAATGAAGCTATAAATTTCATTAAGCCTCAGTGTCATCACCTAAAAAATTTCAGAAAATGTCTTTACTACCTACCTTAGAGGTAGGCACTATTATCAATGATCAATCAGGAGTACGAATCAAGAATCAGCCTTTAAGATTAAATTTTGGAGGGGGCTGCTAGGTGGTACAGTGAATAAAGCACTGGTCCTGGAGTCAGGAGGACCTGAGTTCAAATCCAGCCTCAGACACTTAACACAAAAACTAGCCCTGTGACCTTGGGCAAATCACTTAACCCCAACTGCCCTCCAAAAAGCAAAAAAAAAAAAAAGATTAAATTTTGGAGAGGAAGTCCAAGAAAAATATTACAGAAGTTATTCTGAGATACATCTACTATAGGTGACATATACTGTATATCAAAATTAAAGGCCAAAGAACAAAAGGATGGATGGAAGAAGAACATAGAAATATGGCTAACAAAAATTGGCAACTGGTAAGTAGAAGAAAATACTATTACTGAATGAAACCCCAAAACACAGGGAGTATACTATTCCTTCTTCCACAAATGCCCTTCCTTCTATATAGCTTAGCCAGATGAAATTCTAATCTTTCAAGGCTCAGCTCCAACACTACTTACCTTTTCCCTGACACTCTCTTCTCCTCCAAATGTTCACAGTACTTTTTTCCACTTTTATGCACTTTTCATGATCTACTCAGTATTAGATTTGAATGCATGTTCTCCCTTAGTAGATTATAAATTATCTGAATATTATCCGTGAATCGGCAGCATTTTATTAAGTGCCTGATACAAACCAGGCACTGTATCAGGTGCCAATAATACAAAGACAATAACAACACAATCCCTGCTTTCAGGAAGCTCCCGCTCTGTTGTGGGAAACAACACAGATAAATATAAAAACAAAATACAAACAAATGCAAGGTAGTTTCAAGGGGAAAATCAGGAACGAGGAGAGGCGGCCCAAAGAAGGTGACCCTTGAGCTTGACTTTGAAGGAGCCAGAGATTTTAAAAGGCAGAACGGAGGAGGAAGTGCATTCCAAGCCCGGCGGACAGCCTGGGCGATGTCATTAAAGTGAAGACCAAACATCCTGTGTTAGGGATGGTAATTAGGGCATACTTTTTCACAAGAATATAGTGTGCGTAAAGAGCAATAACGTAAAAATCTAGAAAGGCAGACTGGAGCCATATCGTGAAGGGCTTTAAATGCCAAGTAGAAAAGTTTGTATTTTATCCAAGAAACAATAACACAGGAAGCAAGTGGAGTTTCTTGAGCAAAGAGTATCATGTTCAGACTTGTATTTTAGGAATAACTGTGTGGAGGATGAATTAGAGAAAGCAGAAACTTGAGGCAGGGAGAACAATTAGGAACTGGTTGCCAATAATCTGGATGAGAAGGCAGGGACAACTGAACTATATAGTGGTGACTATACAAGTGGACTGAAAGGGATAGATTCAAGAGCTGTTGTAGAGGTAAACTGATAAGATTTGGCAAAAGAGTGTTATAAGGATTGAGGACGATTCTAAGATTAGGAATTTGAGTGACTGAAAGGATGATGGTATCATCTGTTCAGAATTGGGGATGTTCAAAAGAGGGGGTGAGTTTAGGAGAAAAAATAACAAGCTATGTCTGAAATGCCTATGGGAAATCCAATAGGCAATTGTCTAAGCTGACACAGAAGCTCAGGAGACTAGGGCTGGATATTGATTGGAAAATCATCTACATAGATGATTTTAATAATAGCTTTAAGGTCTGAAAAGTGCATTATATGCTATCTCACTTGATTCAGTGATGTAGATGCTATTATTATCCCCATTTTAGAGATCAAGAAACTGGCTTGACTGGATTCACACAGTTAAATGTCTGAGGCAAGATTAGAACTCAGGTCTTTCTGACTCCAAGTCCAGCATAATATCCACTGCACCATCTAGCTGCCCTAATTATAATCTCATACAATCTATATGAGATAATAATCATTATCTCTAATATAACAGGGCAGCTAGGTGGTTTTATTATCTCATAGAATCTATAAGAGAAAACAATTATTATCTCTAATATAATAGGGCAGCTAGATGGTACAGCAGATAACATAACTGAACCTATAGGAAATGAGATCATCCATTCCAAGAAAGGAAAAGAAGGTATCAAAAAGAGAACTTTTAGACACTTTCATATGGGGAGGAATTGAAGATGATCAGCCAAGAAGAATGAGGAGATACCAGACAGACAGGAAGAGAAACCAAGAGAAAAAAACAGATATTAAGTGTTACTAACCCATAGGATACACAGCCACTTAAGGTTTACAAACCACTTTTTTCACAACACTATGGTAGTATAAAGCAAGTATTATTCCCATTTTACTAAAGAGGAAAATGAGGCTGAGGTGCGAAATACATGGTCAATATTCTAATAAAAGAAGTGTTTAAAAGGATTCTAAGACAGTTTTCCTTCTCTCAGAGGTATTATCAAATTGCCTTGAACTCAGGAACTGAGTTCTCACTTCACCTGTGGATACTCTTCAGCACACAGCAAAGTTCTTAGTATGTGGACTAGTCAACAATGAATTGAAAATTTTAGGGAACCTCAGTGTCATATATACAGCAATAATAATAGCATTTACATAGCACTTTAAAGTTTGCAAAGCACTTTACAAATATCTCATTTGATCCTCACATCTGTCCTATGAGGTAGACTCTACATTTCATAGATGAGAAAACTGAGGCATAGGTAAATTATATGACTTTCCTCAGGGCCACTTGGCTAGTAAGTATCCGAGGCTGGGGATGTGCAAGTGGGTCTATCTAAATTCAGGTTCCACCGTGCCACCTAGCTGCCTCGAGCACAGCTGACGAATTCTAAGACATCAGTCTTTCCTTCATCTTTTCCCCTTACCCACAGGTAAGGTTATCTACCTCCACATGTGGGTTCACATTTAGTTGTTTGCATGTTGTTTCCACCATCAAACTTCGAGCTCCTCGAGAACAGGGGCTGTCTTTTGCCCTTCTTTGTAATCCTCAGAACTTAGCAAGTGTCCGGCATATAGGAGGTACTTAATGTTTTCCGACTGACATTCGGTCCTAGGGCCGGACATGATGATAGGGGTCCCTCCAGGACGCTCACCAGAGGCATTCCCGGAGTCCTTGACAGCCCGCACTGAGTGTCCTCCCGGACCGGCCCCTCGTTTCTTTCCCGCCCCTTCTTACTCCCTATTGGCTGTGATGGGGCATCACCTGCACTGTGATTGACCATGCGAGTATTAGGAAAGCAGGGCCCCGCCTCTCCCCGCCAACACCCGAGGGTAAAGCTGCGAGCCACAGAGAGGGAACAGTGAGAAGAGGCCGGGTCGGGTGGGGAAGCGCTATCAGGCGCTGGACCTACCAGCCCCTCGCCCCCCTCCCCGTACCGCCGCAAGGGCAACCGGCCACAGGGTCCAACGTCCACCTCCACATGCTCCCCGGCACAGCTTCCTCACCCCTTCAGGAGACGGTACCAGCGCCGCCACCAGCCCCTTTCCCTCCCCAGAGGCGGCGGCCATTGACCAGAGTCTATCCAGCCCCGCCTGGGGACCAAGAAAGGCAACCCCGACCGTTTTACCTGAACGACCCGGGTGGCCGCCGCCATCTTGCTGCCCATGGCGACCCACAGGAAAGTACTGTTTCCGGGGCAGACCGAACCGGACTCGGCCGCCGGGCGAGGCTTTCTGTTGCGTCACTAAGCATAAGAGGCGTGGCGAGGACGCCCCGCCCACCTCGGAGGCTGTGCTCGCTTAGCCCCGCCCCCCGCTGTTTCCTCAGGCTGTTTTGGTGTAGGGGTCTTGGTGCCTTTGGTTCTTTGGGGGCACCTAGGGAAGTCTATTTTAGGCTTTATTGGTTTCGCTCTTTGCCTTTTGTGCATGAATTAGGATCAGTCCCTTCCAAAGTACATTTTCCAAGGGAAAAGACTCACATGTACAAAAATATACAAGCTTTCTGTAGTGGCAGAAAACTAGAAGTAAATCAGATCCTCAAAAATTAGAGAATGACTTTAAATTATAATACAAGGTTGATTTTTATTTTCCTCTTTTAAAAATACCATTTGTCTTATTGCGTAGGACGTAGTGTGGTCCTCTCATTTGCTAAAGTATATAGAACCTTTGGCCTTAGGGCCATAAGGAAAATGAATAAATAAGACAACTGGCTTTAAGATGTGATTAATGAGACTTGCTGTTTGAGGAGAGGAGAAAGGCATTTGGGACCATAACTAAATTTTGTTTGGAGTTTGAATTCGGGTATGGTGGTCTGCATAAGTCAGTGCCTGCATCAAATGCCCCACAAGCTACTCGCAAGGAGTGTGATCCTATACTGATAACGGATGGAAGTCTACATTTGGTAAAGGCCAAAGGGGCCATCACAGTCTCAGCTGCGACAGGACCCTTCTGGCAAATTGCCCATGAAATTCCTTTGAAAAGGGAATGTGTCCACCTATTCCCCAGTCTAGCTGTGAGGTGGTACCTAATACTGGATGGATGGAATCTGTGACCTTACCTGAATTTAAACAGAGCCAAGGATGGGTATCCTGTCATATTTGGAATGTCATATGTCCCTGCTTATCCCTTCTATAGCAAGTTTCTATGATCAGAGCAAGTAGTCAGTAAAAGATATGAACCATCTTGTTTTGAGGTTGACAAATGTAAAGGAAGCTGAATAAAGTGAATAATAGTTTTGATGGGAAACATGAAAAACAGATAGGAAGGTTTAGGGACAAATGAGGGTTTATCCAAGCCCCTCCTGTCTCTAAATAATTGATATCAGTTTCAGAAAGGTTTAAGTATGCTGAGAGTGTGAGAAGAAGTATTTTTAGAAAGCAGAAAGATTTGTAAGTTGATTCTAAAATTCTGAGGAAAG
>JAQQSU010010349.1:0-12449 GCA_028627135.1 Pseudochirops cupreus | reverse complement strand
AATTGAATAGGAAGGGACAATACTCTAAAAGGTGAAATCCTGAGGTGGCAGAGGATTAGAATGAGAGGTGACAGGGAGAGACAGAATGGGGTTAATCATCTCATAGAAGATGCAAAGGATAATTGTTACAATGGAGTGGAAGAACAGGAAGGCAAAAGGGAAAGAGTCAACCTTACTCTCATTGAACTTGGCTTAGGGAAGGAATGACATAAACTCTAAACTGGGTATCTTGTCACATAGGAGAGTAGGGGGGGATGAAGGTGAGAGGTGGGATGATGGAGGGTAGGGGAGGTTAGGGGGGAGGGTTGATGGAAGTACGCACATCTGTAAAGCATCAGGGACAGGGTAGAGAATAGAACAAGTGGTGGCAGGATAGGAAGGAGGGACATATAATCAGTCTCTCACAATATGCCCACTGGAGAGGTTCTGTGTAATTACACATGTACAGCCTGTATTTAATTGCTTGTCCTTCCAGTGAAGGTGGGTGATGAGGGAGGAAGAGAAAGAACCTAGAATTTAAAGTTCTATAAACAAATGTTAAAAATATATATGTATGTATGCATATATATACACATACAATTATTATTATTATTATTATTATTATGATTATTATTAACTACATCCAACTGGGACTTAAGATACACAGGCACTGTGGTACGGAGATCCATCCTGCCCTGCCGGAAAGTCAGAGGGGTGATGGGGGAGGACATAGGAGAGAATAGATTGGGGGAGGGGTTATACAATGGGATGGCTATTTCGGGGTGGTAGGTAGGGGAAAGATGGGGAGAAAATTTGTAGCTCAAAATCTTGTGGAAATGAATGATATAAACTAAAATAAATAAAAGTTAAAAAAAAAGAAAGAGATACAGAATTGGGAGAATAGATTTGGATATGAAATAATTTAAATCTCTTTCACTTGTCAGGAAAAATTTATAGGCATAATTTCTTACATCTATTGCCAGAAAATTTGGGGTGGGGGGAATTACAGATAGGATATGAATAACAATTAAAGTAGAATTGTCTGTTTGCTTCATACACCATCTTCTTCCTCATACCTCCTGAGACAGAAAGTTTTAGATTCTAAGACCTAATTCAGCTCTAGTTCAGAGCTTATGATGTGTGTGCAGAATAGTGTTTAGATCTAATAAATGAGGTTTTGATCTCTTGCTGGGCTTGGAATGACATTATTTTTATTTGTTTGATTTTGTTTTATTTTTCTGTGGCAACCTTGGTTCAATTTCATAGAGATCATTTCCATGATTTTAATTCTTAGTAACCTAACCTTTATAAATCTCCCTGAATCCAGATCATTTCCTTCATCACTAGGCTAGAGTTGAACAGATTTTAGGTGTATAAGTAGGACAGTGAAGGAAGATTAACACTGTAACCCAGTTGGGAATCAAATGACATCTAGATCTGGCCCCATGTAAACTACAAATATTTTCCCCTTGCAAATTGTCACTTGATCTGGGTAATTATTTTTTATACACTGAACTGATCTCTTTCTGTCAACACTGTGACCCTTCTATTACCTTACCTTAAACAATTCCATTTTCCTTGACTTTTATTTTTATTCTAATTGCCTCAGTTTCCTCAACTGTAAAATGAAGATACTAATAGCACCTTACTCCCAAGATTATTGTGAGTCTCAAATGACATAATATTTTAAGTGCTTAGCACACTGCCTGGAACAGTGTAGACATTATTTAAATACCAGTTATTTATTATTATTATTATTATTATTATTTTCCATACAAGTTAACTATCAATGGAAATATTAAGTATAAATAGGAAAAACACAAACTATACCTCGGTTGCCAGAACTTCTTTTTTCTCTTTTCCTGATTTACTTTGTTGTCCTACCATTTTCCATTCAAACATATACATACATAGATATACATATATGTATAGGGACAGAGCTGGAGACAGAGAGAGAGAAATATAGATATAATATGTTTCCTAAATCAGATGGTACAGGGACTGTCTTCCACCTCTCTCTGCAGTCTCAGCGTTTTAGCACAGTGCCTTCACATACAGTAGGTACTTAATAAATGTCTGTTAACAGACGGAATCTATAAGCCGCTGCTTAAACTTCTCTCAGTCATACCTTCCAGAGTCTCAACTCTTTTCTTGACTTTGATTTAAACTAACTTCAGAGAACAGAATCACACTTGGGAAATGCACTTCATTATACCAATATTGATTTACTAATGAGAGAGTAAGACTATTCCCCATTAAATATCAGTCTACTTCTTATTCTTTTCATTGTCCGTCCATCATATTTTTGCCTTACTTTCATTAGCTCATAGATGTTCTTTTTTACTTTTGCAATGACTGTCAAACATTTTGTGAACTTTCTTCAAGAATGTAAAAACTAAGAAACAAACAGAAACAGTTCAGGTCATCCTAAATAAATAGCATAGTCGAATTCTATCAACATTTAAATACATATTCCATTGCTTAACCTTTCAATGATATTCAAAGTTTTTACCTTATTTCTGCTTGGTCAATTTAAATGTCAAATAACTTGGCCATTATGGATACTTTTAAAAATAGATCTTAAATTATTTCTTTTTTTCTTAAAGCTCAACTATTTTTTTCTATAGATTTGTAGGATTTTTTTAAAATTTCAGTATAAAATAATCTTACATTTCAAAATAACCTATAGTGCTTTCTATTTTTACCTTTGATTTCTTGTAAACAAGTAGTTTTATTCTGATTCTACTTGGATGGTGAAGAATTTTTTTTTAACGGTGCCTGAAAAACTAGTGATTTGCTATTGTAATTCTGAATTATGACTATAATACTAGAGTGAATTGTTAGAATTCTCAATAGATGCAGAAAAGGCTTTTGACAAAATACAACACCCATTCCTCTTAAAAACATTAGAAAGTATTGGAATAAATGGAGTCTTCCTTAAAATCATCAGCAAGTATTATATGTAATGGGGATAAGCTAGAAGCATTTCCAGTAAGATCAGGGGTGAAACAAGGATGTCCACTATCACCCCTCTTACTCAATTTGGTATTAGAAATGTTAGCAGTAGTAATAAATGAAGAAAAAGAAATTGAATGAATAAAATTAGGCAAAGAAGAGACCAAGCTATCATTCTTTGAAGATGATATGATGATATACTTAGAGAATCCTAGAGAATCAAGTAAAAAACTATTTGACATAATAAATATATTTGGCAATGTTGCAGGATATAAAATAAACCCACATATATCCTTGGCATTCCTATATATTTCTAATGAAATCCAACAGAGTTCTTTCTTACAGAGTTTTATAGACTCTCTTTGAGCAGTGCCTGGCACAGTGAGTAGAGCACTCACTAGGCATGAAGTCAGGAAAAAATGAGTTCAAATATGGTGTCAGACACTTAGTAACTGAGTAACTCTAGGCAGATCATTTAACCCTGTTTCCCTCAATTTGTTCATGTATAAAAAGAACTTAGAAGGGAATGGCAAACCACTTGACTATCTCTGCAATAAAAACCCAAAATGGGGTCATTAAGAGTCAGATACACATAAAATAGCTCAATAACATCTATATTTTGAAATTTCTAATTCAAAATTTGAAATTTTAAAATCTCCTTTCAACATTTCAGAGATTTTTTTTTTCTCTTTGAAGATTCCTTGAAGTTTCTATGTGTGTATCTGTGTCTGTGTCTGTGTGTCTGTGTATGAGTGAAATGTTTTTGGTTAGTTTGTTTTTCTGGAAGACGTCTGCTGCAGTTTCTATTTGTAGAGTTCCCATGTGTTCCTGCAATCTTGAGTTATTTTTATTCTGTTCAGTTAATTTTCCTTCTATTCTGATTTTTTTTCATTTCCTACTTCTACCATTCTTTACCATTTCCAAAGAATCTTCATTTTTGAAGTATCCTTTTTTTCCTAGGTAATCTATTGTCTTGTTAAATATGTTGATTTGTTCCTTAAGAGCTCTAATGTCTACACTTAATTTTTAAAATTTTTCATCTACATCTTTGAAAACTTAGCACAATGCCTGGCACATAATGGGTACTTGATAAGTGGTTTTTCATTGATCTCAATTATAATGGAGGTTCTTGGATTTATTCATTTTCATTTGAGGGTAACCTGTAACATTTACTGCCACCAAATTTTTATTCAAATTTCTTTGTTTCAAATTATTTTTTCATTGAAGTGGCTTTTTCTTCAAAAGTTTTTCATTTAACTTCCTTAGTTGTGATTTACCTATCTTTATCATTCATCTGATTGAATTTTTGTTTTAAATATACTTCTGTCATTGTTTTCCCTTTTGTAGGCCGATTGGTATAACATTTCTCACCCAAACTTGCCATTTGTTTGTTGTTTTTCTGAGTCCATTGGAGGATTATAGATTATTTATTGGTACACAATTATAGGAAGAATGAGAAACCACTGATCTTTAATTTCTTCTTTCATTTTCCCAGGTCTACTCTTCTGAGCCACACAAACCTTTTAAAGAAGTACTGTCTTCAGTCCCCAAGTTCATTTCCAGAAAATTCCTCCTAGAATAGGATTGAGAAGAATCTGAGGAGCCTATGCATTCTGATCTCTTTTCAATATTCCTCTCATTCTTTTTGCTGGCTATTTCATCCTATACAGTGTTATATAATTCTAATGCACTTTTGGTCCACTAACTCCTCCATGAGCTTATCTTCTGGTTCCGTTGTACTCCAACAGAAACCCCATACAAACACAGACACAGACACATAGACACACACACAGACACACACTCCTCTTACTTCCTATCAAAATATATTGATTCATGGGGTTTTAATCTGTGCTGTCAAGAGGTTAATACTGATAAAATGGCTTCTAAAACTAAAGACTTCATGCGGGACCCAGAGGTATTTTGAATCAATAGTCATGAATCATAAGAGAAGGAAGACACCAAAAGAAGGAGATAATTTTCATTTAATTATTTTTCTTTTAAAAATCACCTTTTTTTTGTTTTTTATTTTCAATTTTCTACTTTGTCATTCTTATCTTTATTTCATTTGGAAGCATTTTTTCTAGTTTTTCCTTTATGGGGAGAGTTGCTAGAAGTGACCTAAGATACCTGATACCTCTCATTCTGCCGCCTTCTCAAACTCCAAACCATTTCCACTAAGGGAAGAGGAAGTGCATTCCTCACTGTATAATGGAGATTTACTAATATTATCTCAGTGCAATGGAAAACAAAGGATGAAATTGGAAGTCATTTTTTGACAGACAGTCAAGATGATTCAGTAGAAAAGAGGTTTGAATCATCTAGCATAATACTCTTACTGGCTCATTTATTTGGTAGTATTGTTACCTTTTTAAATTGGTAGCAACTGGACAATATGAAATCCTACTAATTAAAATAGGACGTAGAATGCTATTGCCGCAGATTAATAATGTTTCAACATTACAATTTTGGAAGGAATTTTAAAATGACAAGGAGACAAGTGAAAGGCAGGGAATAGTGACAGCATGGCTTCCATAGTTATCAATAACGGTAGAGTTCACTTGAATCACTATTTCACTTCTGCTGCCTTATTTTGATGCCAGACATTAATAGATGACATGGGGAATAGTAACAGAGACGAAGAAGAAACATAACTCAACTTTCATATTCTTACTCCAGAAAAGTTAGCAGAAGGCAAAATTTCTAGTATGTTTGGCTTATTATTACTATTACTGTTATAATTATTATTATAATAGAATATAAATAGAATTAGTGGCCCAAAACTTAGTGGAGGAGTTAGTGGCCCAAAAGTGCACTAGAATATTTATATTCTATTTATTATATGATTTCAATAATTATAATTATTATTACTTGACAATCTCATTTATTGGCTAATTACACCATCACCTGTTTTAATTTAGTTCAGTTGTATGGACCTATACAGAAATGTTCTTATTTTCTAAAAAACAAGCTATGATTCAATGGGAATCAGTATCCTCTCTGTTTGGTTACCCTTTTCTTGTTCCATAAATGCCCTGAAACTTATTCTCTATGTTTCTAAAACCCCCAAGAATCTTTGAGATTCCTTCTGCCATTCCAATGAGGACAAAGGAAGGGTTGGCATTTACTTAGTGTTAAAGGTCTGTAATATAACCCATGCCTGACCCTAACCAGGCAGTCTTCAAAGAGAGGGTTTCATGACTGCCATTTAAAGAATAAGATTACACTTCTTTCAACCTCACTTACTTCTCACCTGCTGTTTCATATGATAGTGGATAGATACACTCTGACAACATGAATACACAAGAAAAAAAAAAGATTTATTCTACTCAATGGAATGAGTCATTAAAAAAAATCTAGTACCATGTGACTCACAAAAAGGGTTTTAGATGAAGTATCTGAAAAATAAATAAATAATAGCATTTGCCATCTAAAAATCTCATTTATTTTCAAAAGGATATTTTCCCCATCCGCTATCCTCCAAAAAAAGAGGAAAAAAAAAAAACCAAAAACGCTGATACCAGATGATCCATCCTGGTGAGTTCCATCAGTGTGTCATTCACATCTCAGTATGTTCCATTACATGGAATGACTGACATAGTTTAATCAGAAGTGTCAAATCTCACTCTACAGAGTTCTGTTCAATAAAATAGAATAAAAAAGGTTGTAGGTTCAGAACATAATTAAGATTGCTACATCTTGCAGTAAAAATTAAGTCATTGCATTTACAAAATGTCAAGTTTTCAAGAGATTTCAGAATTTCATTTGCTTTTTTCTGTCAAGGAAAAAGATTTATTCTGAAGTTTATCATACTAGACAAGGTGATGACATTTATTTCTGCATTGTTTTTTTAAAGGCAACATTTGAAGATACTTGGGAAAATTGAGTTCTAAAATGAAAGGCTTTCCTTTTTGCATAGTTTATAAGCACTGCTCATTATTATCCATTGTCTTAGGAAGATTCTGAAGATCATCTGGCAGGCTGAGATACCAGACACTGGGGTCCTTTCTCAAACTGAACTGCCAAGCATTCAAACCCTACTGCAGAAAGCAGAACTGTTATGAGCTGGCCATGTTGTTCAAATGCAAAACATATGATTGCCAAAAAGACTATTTTTATGGAGAACTCACATAGGACAAGCATTTATGTGGTAGTCAGAAAAAATGACACAAGAACACTCTCAAGGTCTCTCTTAAGAACTTTGGAATTGATTGTGAGACATGGGAGACACTGACACCGGACTACCCAGCATGGCATGCTCTCATCAGAGAAGATGCTATGCTCTATGAGCAAAGGAGAATTGAAGTAGCTCAAAAGAAATGAGAGATGCCCAAATTTAGAGAATCCACCCCAAATATTCACATGGACTATCTGTACCAGACCTTTGGTAGGACATTCTGAGTTCATATTGGTCTGATAGTTGGACACTCTGTAGCATGACTCTAGCATAGAGATGTAATTTTGTTCCTCTTCAATAACAAAGGACAACAACCAACCACCTTCCTTGAAAAAAGGGTTTTGTATTATACCTTTTTTTGTTGCTCCAAATGCCTAACATAGTGCTGAAGCTATCGGTAAGGACTTAATCAATATTTTATTTTAGCTTATTTGATTTTGTCTGGAGGAAATTAGTTTAACCCCATTTACTCATGTAGATAAGAAAAGTCAGAATAGTGTCAAGAAACAGAAGTTAGATTTTATTTTCAGAAGACTTGGGTTCAAATCTCAGTACTGACATACTTCCAGTGAAACTTCAGAGGAGTTATTCAATCTCTCCAGGACTATTCAGTTACCTCATCCACAAAATAAAAGTGTTGAATTAAATCTATGTTTCTTTCAGACTTTTCCTGCTACCTATCTTATAGAAATGAGAATTCATACATTTAAATATTTTTCACCTGTAATCAAAATTCACTTTTTGAAAAAGATGAAAGGTCTAGGTGATAAAAAACTGTTTTTTAAAAAGCTTTCCAAAATGTTTTCTAAAAGCTTCTTTGACATTGAAATTTGCTAAACATCATTTTCATCAGTTAAAGGCAAATAGTCCCTAAATATATGTGTTAAAATATGCATCCCTAAAATAGAAGGAAAATGCATTCAAAGAAAATTTTAAAGGGCTTTCAGCTGAAACTCATTTAAACTTTTAGGGTTTCTGTGAGGAAATCAGTACACATCTTTTTAATGAGTAAGTAACTAAGCCTCTGTTTGGTTTCATTGTCATGTTTGCAAAAATACAATTTTTTTCTAGTTTCCTGAGCATTTATAAATCAATAAAAATAATCAATAAATGTAAACTTATTATTATACATCAGAACCATGTTGGAAAGCATTTTTATATTCTCTGGCATAGTAGAGCTTTAAATTCAAATATTACAGCTATTTCTCCTCATAGGCAGAATTAGATTTTTTTAGAAAAAGAGGAATTGAATATAGAATTTATTTCAGTGAACTGTTTCCATCTTCAAAAGGTGGAAGAAGTAATCAAAACTATTTTTCTAGAACTCCTTTTCATCAAAAAAGAGGAACTTAGTTACTGAAGAAAAAATTATGAAAAACTTGAAAATAAGTGACCATTCCAACAGAGAATTAGTAATAGAGGATAGGAAAGCCAGACACAGCATTCTACCTTTAGAGAGAAATTATTTCAAAGGCTTCAAAAAGGTAGGATTTCATGCACTCTACAGAGAAAGTCAATCCATTGGTTTGACAGGAATAAATTCTGAAGATAGAAAAAAAAGGAAACTATTCTAGTAAGAGGGAACAAGAATAATTTTTCTAAAGATAAAGAGATGGATGTGGAAGGAATTCATTGACAAACTTAAATTTTAAAGGCCATGTATGAAAAGATGGTAGCAAAAGCAAATATTGGAAGATTAATACAAAAGAACAGCACAGGTTTTTAACTTTGGTTCAGAAACACTAAGTCTCAGAATAAGATAATTCTGGCAATTGATAAGTCAAGTCTTTATTAAGGAAAGAATGATTAAAGAAAAGATAAAATCACTGCTCAGGATATATGGGATGATGACATTGAAAAGCAGAGAAGAAGAACTTTTTTCTATTTCTTCTCTTTTTCTGTCAAGGCAAATGATCTCAAGATCATTTTAATTCCCCTCTAGAAGGGGGAAAAAGAATAAAAATGGTTAATTGAGAATGAAAATCGAATATATACAAAAAGTTAAGCAGCTAGCTTAACTGACCCCTTAATTAACATTCACCAACCCAGACAATACATGCCAGATTTTGAAACACATTGTAGAATTGATCTCTGAGCCATTATGAATGGTTTTTCAGAGACTGGGGAGAATGAAACCAAAGATCATGTCTATTCTGCCTCTCCATTGGAATCTACAGACTTTTTCACCTCTTTCGCAGCAGTCTTCTCACCTTAGAGGTATCTTTGAACCTAAGGTGACCTCCTCCAATTGGAGAGTTTCTGCTGTTAACTACCACTTAGGGAATGCCTGGGTCATTCATATTTATTTCTTACCTGTCCCCTTTCCAGACTTTCTGGATTGTCTGTCTCCTTAGTCCCTACTACTTTCCATTTTTATTTTATGGTTTGACTTCCCACATTAGAATTTAAGCTTTTTTGAGGGTGAAGACAATTGAGGAGTTTTGTTTGTTTGTTTTTACTTATATTTATATTGTTAGGCCTCAGTAGAGTGCCTAGAATGAAGTAAATTCTTTGTAAATCTTTTATTTATT
The DNA here is from genome assembly GCA_028627135.1 of Pseudochirops cupreus. Lineage (NCBI taxonomy): Eukaryota > Metazoa > Chordata > Mammalia > Diprotodontia > Pseudocheiridae > Pseudochirops > Pseudochirops cupreus. The sequence continues at coordinate 2,810 of JAQQSU010010349.1, read as the reverse complement.
TTAGCTACAAAATTATAGATGGATGAATAATTTGATTTTCAATGAAAAGAGTAAATCTACAAGCAATACACTTTTATCCTGACTTCAAAACATGGCAAAAATCCCTAACACATTATTAAATAGATAATTTGCAAGTGTTTTAAAAGAGAGCTAGTGGTCAAAAAGAAATAGCATGCTTTTGTCAAGAAACAGTCATGCCAGACTGACTTGATACAGGGACAACGGACTGGAACTAGACCTAGATTTCTAAATCTATCAATAAATAAGAAATTCATTGAAAAGCATTTGTATCACAAAGATTAACAGTTTAATATTATAACAAAAAAAAAGAATGTAATATAAGATTTGATTAGTAAAGAAAATTTTTCTAGAAGACAAGAGGTAATAATCCCCATTGTAATCTGCCCCTAATAAGGCCCTATATGGAGCACAGTTTCTGAGCACCTTATTTTAAGATGAAGGTGATGACAATCATCATTATTTATAATTGCACTTACCATGTGCCAGGTGCTTTACAATCATCTCATTTAAGCCTAGGCCCTCATTTTCAGATGATGAAACTGAGGCAAAAAGGTTAAGTGACTTGCCTAGAATCTAACAGCTCGTAAGGGCCTGAAACTAGATGTGAACTCTGGACTTCCTGACTCCAGGTCCAGTGCTCTTTCCATTGTGCCCCCTAGATGTCCCCATCAATTGAAGGATCAGGGAATGTTTAGTCTGTAGAAAAGAAAACTGGCGGTGGTTGTAAACAAGTAATTGATGTTTTCCCTCAGTCCTAAGGGAGATTTCCGTTGAAGAAGTAGACTCTTGAAATGTCAGATCATAAATAGTAGTACCAGTCTAGATAGAGTCTTCTACACTGGAATTTCTCGATGCTTGTGCATCTTTATCTTTACATGTTTTTACTCTAAGCATTTTCGCTGTCTGTCCCCATGCCTGGAATTCTGCCCCTCCTTATCTCTGCCTCCTGGTTTCCCTGCTTTCTTTCCCATCTCAAAGTCCTACATTCTGTAAGAAGCCTTTCCCAGTCCTCCTTAATCCTAGAGTTTTTCCTCTGAAACTACCTTCAAATTATCCTGTATATTCTCGTCTGTATATTATTATTTAATGCTGTCTGTGAGATTCTTGAGAGTAGCATTCTTGTTGGTTTGCTTCTTATTTGTTTGTTTGTATCTCCAACACCTAAACAGTACCTGGCAAACAGTAGGTGTTTAACAAATGCTTGTTGCCTGACTTCTATCTCAAGTGCATTAGGATAAGAGGTCTAGAGTAGGGATATCTATATTCTGTTATTCTTTCCCATTTACCTCAAAGCTAATTCCTCTAATAATTCTTCTGTTCTTAATAATGTAATTTTGGAGAATAGGAAAGATGCCACCTCCTTGTCATGCAACATGCACAGCAACATCATTGATGCTGTATTAAAATTGGGAAACTCATGGTACACTTGAATTGCATGGTGTTGATCTAATGTTCTTTAACGACTTCTCTGCTGAGTAAGTTAAAAATAGATCACAGAGAAGTACAATGCCTAGGAAATAACATGAAGTCAACAACCTTGTGGTGGTTATATGGTTGTGAACAAGATTCCTTATATACATCTTAATAATTCCTGCAATTATGTTTGCTACATTGTGAATGAGTTGCAAATATCCAAGCAGAATATCAAATAAGATAGATGGTATTTATAGCTGAGAATATGCTGAAATACATAGACTGGTAGTCATTAAATGATGATGCTTCTCATACACAATAAAAATGAAAAACATAATAAACCATGAGCTGACTGAGAAGCATTTTAAAGTGTCTCATCTGTCTTCAGAGAATATCACCTGTGTATGACCTGATTTTCAACTATGGTCAACCTGTCACAAGGTAGATAGGAAAAACATTAAAATGTCCTTGTCACATCCAAGGTTCTATTCTTTAGGACTCTGGGAATTATGGCTCAATTCTTTATAATTGTGGTGAGAAACCCATTTTTCAGGATTGAGCCTTGGTAGTTAAAAGGGAAAAGTTGTTCCTCTGAGAATTAGTTTCCTCTAAACTCTGTCAGCATTACTGTGCAAATGAATACTGCTGCTGCCTCAGTTAAGACCACAGCATTTGTGGAAGATAACACTGTTACCCTCATCACATATTTCTTAGCAAAATAGTGAAAACCTGAAAAGTGATAGTGCTAAGAAAAAGGCTAGTGAGTGTAAATAATGGGGAAGATTTAATGTGAGACACACTGTAGAGCTAATATTAATTCTGTGTCACTGGTGATAAATATTCTTTATTTGTTATTGTTTCCTTTTTCCCCTCTAAATGAAGCCACTTGCATTCCAGAATAGAGTTCAGAAGCTACTTTTAGACTACAGAAGCTACTTACTGACTACATTTAAGTCTCAGCAATTAAATTAATACTGTCCTAGTTCTTTGCTTGGGGATTACTCTGGGACTTCTCATATTACTAGAAGACTTATTTACACCATGCCACATGGGACTTGTTTGTCTTATCCAATTAAAGCAAAAAGAAAATTATGCTACCATTGCTTTTAAATTTTTTTTTTTAATTACATTTAATCACAGTACTAACTTAGCCTTATTTCAAAATATATTCAATTTGGGGGGGGCGGAGCCAAGATGGCGGCGTAGCAGCAGCAACACATCGTAGCTCTCACATAGCCACCCCAAAATACCCATAAAATAGGACTCTAAACCAATCCTAGAACTCCAAAACGCACACAAAGATACTTCCCACTAAAGTCAGCTCGGCTACGAGGAACCATATCAGCACTGCAAACCGAAACCAGCCTGGCCTGAAG
>JAQQSU010010348.1:0-12449 GCA_028627135.1 Pseudochirops cupreus | reverse complement strand
AAAAAAAAGTTAAATGAGTTACAGAGGAAAAAGACATTAAAACTATACCAGTGGCAGACCTCAATTTATTCCTCTGAGAACTAGATAAATCTAAACAAAAAAAAAAATAAGAAGTTAAGGAGATGAATAGAGTTTTAGAAAAGTTACATATGATAGACCTCTGGAGAAACATGAATGGGAATAGAAAAAAGTATACATTTTTTCAGTTGCACATGGTACTTTCACAAAAATTGAGTATGTATTAGAATGTTAAAAACCTCACAAATAAACACAGAGAAACAGAAATATTAAACACATTCTTTTCAAGCCAAAACATAATAAAAACTACATTTAATATAGGGCCTTGGAAGTATGCATTAAAAATTCATTGGAAACAAAAAAAAACTAATCCTGAAGAATGAGTAAGTCAAAGAACAAATCAAAGAAACAATCAGTGTTTCCACTAAACACAACAAAAACAATGAGACACCATACCAAAATTTATAGGAGGCAAGAAAAGTAGTACTTATGGGAAAATCTATATCTTTAAATGCTAATATCAATAAAAAAGAAAACAAGATCAACGAATTGGATGTGCAACTCAAAAATCGAGAAAAAGAACGTATTAAATATTCCCAATTAAACACTAAAATGGAAACACTGAAAAAGAAGAGATTAGTAAAATTTAAAGTTCAAAAAATTGAACTAAAAAATTAAAAAAGCTGAATTTATGAAACAAAAACAATAAAATAGACAAACCTTTGGTTAATCAGATGTGGGGGGAAAAAAAGAAATCAAATCACTGGCATCAAAAATGAAAGGACGAATGTACCACCAATAAAGATAAAATTAAAGCAATTATTACGAGCTACTTTGCCCAATTATATGCCAATAAGCTGATAACTTAAGTAACATAGATAGATACTTACAAAAAATATAAGATGCCCAGATTAGAAGAGGAAATAGAAGACTTAAATATTCCTACCCTTGAAAAATAAAGTGAACAAGCCATAAATGAGCTCCCTAAGAAAAAGTTTCCAGAACCAGATGATTTACAAGTGAGTTCTTCCACACATTTAATTCCAATACTATATAAACTATTTGGAAAAAAGAGGTAAAAAAAGAGTCCTACCAAATTACTTCCATGACACAAATAAGGTCTTGATACCCAAACCAAAGAGAGTAAAAACCAAAAGAAAATTGCAGACTAGTTTTCCTAATGAGTATTAATGCAAAAATTTTAAATACAGTGCTCCTAAGGAGACAACAGCAACGTACCACAAAGATCAAACACTCTGATCAGGTGCGACTTATAAAGCAGGAATAAAGGACTGGCTCAATATTAGAAAAACTATAAATATAACTGACCCTATCAGTAACAAAAACTATTCAACTATGTCAACAGATTCAGGGAAAAAACTTTTGACAAAATACACTATCTATAAAAACACTAGAAAATACTAGAATTAGGAATAAATGGAGTTTTTCTTAAAATGATAAGCAGTATCTATGTAAAAGCAAGAACAAATATTATCTGAATTGGAGATAAACTAGAAACCTTCCTAATAAGATAAGAGGGAAAGGAAGGATATCCATTATTACCATCATCAGTCAATACTATAGCAAAAATGCTAGCTACAGAAATAAGACAAGACAAAGAAACTGAAGGAAAGAGAACAGGCAAAAAGGAAAAAAATTATCACTCTTTACAAACAGTATGATGGTATGAAAACCTTAGAGAATCAACTAACAAAGAAGTTAAAACAACTGATAACTTTAGAAAAGTTGTAGGGTATTAAACACACAAAAATCACTGGCATTTCTATATATTAATTAATCAAACCCAACAGGAGGAGACAGAAATAGAAATTTCATTTTTTAAAAACTGCAGACATTATGAAATACCTGCCAAGACACACCCAGGAACTCTATGAACAAAACTAGGAAACATTTGTCACACAAAGATAGATCTAAACAACTGGAGAAATATTAATTACTCATGAGTAGGCAGAGTCAAATATAGTGTCAATTCTACCTAAATTAATTTGCTTATTCAGTGCCATACCAAACTACCAAAGAATTACTTTATAAAGCTAGAAAAAAAAATAACAACAAAATTCATCTAGAGAACAAAAGGTCAAGAATTATCAAGGAGATTACTGAAAAAGTTGTGAAGGAAGATAGTCTTACAGTGCCAGATTTCAAACTACATTACAGAGTAATCATCAAAATGAATCTGTTATTGGCTAAGAAAAAAATGGTGGCTCAGTAGAACAGATTAGGTACACAATACACAGTAGTAAATGACCAACGTAATCTAGAGTTGTATAAATCCAAAACTTTGGGGCAAGACTTCAACATCTGACAACAACTGATGGACAGTAGTTTGGGAGAAACTAGGCAAAGACCAGTATCTCTCAACATATACCACCATAAGCTCAAAATGGGTACACGATTTAGACACAAAGTTTGATTATAAACAAAGTAGGGGAATATGGAAAAATGAACTTGTTATATCTATGGATATGGGAAGAGTTTATGACCAAGAAAGAGACAGAAAAGATCACAGGAAGTAAAATGGATCTTACATGAATGTAATTTTAAAAGTTTTTGCATAAATAAAATAAAGGTAAAATTACAAGGAAAGCAAGAAACTGGGGGGGAGATGAATGTTTTACAAAATAAATAATTTTTTTAAAAGAAAGTAAAAACTGTAAAAAGGCAAGCTTTCACAAATAAACACTGTGTGCCCCTCCAGCCACAGAGTGGTTCTTCCCACAGTCATCCTCCACTTTCCAGCTCCCTTCAAGCATGCTTTCTTCCACCGTAAGATCTTTGATGGTAAGAACTGCCCTGGGGAGGGGAGGGGGGTAGAGGGGAATTGTATATATAACCTCTGAGCTTAATGACTGACAACCAACCATCAACTGTACCAAAAGTGAAACAAATGCAATCTAAATTCATCAAAAATTACAACACCAATTAGTTTCACACAAATTAAAAATTGCCTGAAATCAACAAAGACCTCAGTCCAGCTCCATATGCTCCAGTGATTCCCTACTGCATCTAGAAGCCAAGACCAATTTCTTTGACTGGCTCAGTTGAAAACTCTCCCTAGCATGGGTTCTCTTCCCTAATTCCGCGAGAAGGGCCCTCTCACTGTGCTTCACACATAGTATCCCACTCTCCCCTCCCTTTCTGGGCACAGCCTGCCCCTAATGCCTAGAACTGATTCTCATCTTTGCCTCTTCAAATCTCTAGCATCCAGCAAAGCTTAGTCAGCCAGTCAGTCACAAGCGTTTATGAAGTACTTACTCTGTGCCACCCACGGTACTAAACACTGGGGATCTCACCACAGTCCCTGCTTTCAAAGAGCTTACATTCGAATGGTGGGAGGGAACACATAAAGGCGGAGTTGAAAAGCTGGAAGACAGAGGGAGTACCCTTACACAAGGGTGGTAGCAAAGTCTAGATATTGAGGGATTACTGTATGGGCCCTTCCCCAAAATGGAGGTTCTAGAAACAACTCACCAATGGAAGAAGGGGCCTGTAGGTGTAGAAGGAGAAGAGAACTGAGAAAAAGTGACATGGACTGAGGGATGGAAAGTCTCTGGGCTCTTCTCCAAAATGGAGAATCTGGGGATGATGATGATGATTGATGATGGTGATAACTAGCATTGGAACAGTAGGTACTATGTGCCAGGCATAATGCTAAGGACTACAAAATATCATCTCATCTGATCCTAACCACAACAAACCTGTGAGGCAGGTGCTACTGTTATCCCCATTTTACAGGTGAAGAAACTCGAGACAAACAGAGTTCTGAAGCACCTTTGCCCCAGATCCCACTGCTAGCAAATGCCTGAAGTTGGATTTGAACTCAGATTTTCCTGATTCCAAGTCCAGCACTCCATCTAGAGTGCCAGCTAGTGATAGATGCCAATCCAGAGCTCCATTCAAATGTCACTGCCTTCACAATGCCCTTCAAGAATTTCATAGCTACTACTGCCTCTCCCCCCACACACACCAAATTATACTGTATTTATTTTGTACATTCTGTGTCTATATGCTTGGCCCCAACTCCTCCAACAAAATGTCAGCTCGCTACCAGCAGGAATGGCCTTCCCCTCTTTTAACTCCAGTGCCTGAAAAAGTGCCTGCCATAGAGTGGTCACTTTCTAAATCTTTGGAAGATCAGCTAATTAACTGAAGGACATACTCACCCAACCTGGGGTCTCCTGCATACCTGGAATAAGTCTAGTGGCCTCCCACACCCAAAGAGGCTGGCCTTGATCTCTTCCACCTTCCTCATGTCGGCTTCATCCAGCTCTGTCATTAAGTTCCCACACTCAGTAGCCAAATTAAACTTTAGATTCCAGGCTGGGAAGAAAGCATTACAACAACGGAGGTAAGAAATACAGGAATCCAACTAGATGGTCAGGGTTTCATTTTCTTGTTATTTTGATGAAAAAATTAGCGGTTCCGTTTTGAATCATGAAGACTCACCTCCCACAACCTACCCCCATTGTTTTGGAGAGACAATCACTGCAACTGAGGAGCAAATCAGTGAGGAGACAGACAAATTGGTCACTGCTCAATTTATACCCTGAGTGTCTGAGACAGCTTAACTGAGACTCATTCACTATTGTGTCCCAAGCAGGATTCGAACCCAGGCCTTCCTGACACAAGGACAGGTTCTCTCCCCACTAGAGTACTGTGGATGTTTCCCCAACCAAGAAGTGTGTGCTCAGAGAACACAAATGAAAATTAACTGAAGTGATAGACAACTGCGATGACTGATGATTAATCTTGGTCCTGGAGAAGAAAATGAGGGACTAGAGAGAACACTGGCCAACTCTTTCAAGGTTCTGCACATCTGTGCACCTTCACCACCAGGGAGGGGAAGGGATTAGGAAATGACTATGCTCTATGGTTAAAAAAACAAAAGTTATCACTAAAACAAATAAATTGAACTAAAGCATTTAGACATAGCTACAGATATAGGCACAGAGCTGACCTGCTCTATTAGTTGCTAACTGGCCAAAAAAATTTTCAGTCCATCACCTAAAAATGTTTCTAACATGATGACACATGTGGGGCCTAAAACTCCACCAGACATTTATTTGGGTTACCAAATACTCCTTTACAATCTAAGTACCTCTGAATTCCAGAACACAGAAAATGCCTGTGTCAGTAGGTGACATGGCAGGTGAGCTCTTACCGCGTGCTCGTACCCTGTACTCCTCTTCCTCCGCATTCCGTAGCATCTGCGTGGCCAACCTCCCCGGGCTGTCATATGTCAGGAGATGCCGCACATGGGCAGCCAAAGAATCATCACTGCTGCAGCCATCATCACTATCAGAAATGACCTCTCTCTCTTGGACATCTCCCATGTACATGTGGGTTGGGATATTGGGCAGGTACCCAAAAAAGGAATCAGAAACAGGATCCCAAATGTAAGAAACTCTTACACCACTGGAGTCACTGCTTGAACTGCTGCTCGTAAAAGGTAACACAGGCATTGAAATTTCATCCCCAGTGAAGGCACTACTTCGGCCATGCTCACATCTTGACGCTGACCGGATTGTTTCATATTGTCTGAGCGTTTCCTTCAAGGCCACTCTGGCCTTCCTCTCCATTTCGTGAACGCAAGTTTTCCCAGTATCTTTCTGGGAAGTGAAATAATTGACTGTGTTAGTCTCTACCTTCGTAACAGGGGTCACATTTTCATCCCATGTTAACCTCTGGGAAAGCCCCATGGAGACCCTAGTCAGAGGGGCCTCCCTGCTGTTGTCCAGTCTGCTGAGCCGAGGAGATACAAAGTCAGGGTAAAGAGATGGGGAATTGCTAACCCGCTTCCGTGCAATATTCTCTGCCTCCACCAGCAGCGTGTGGAGCTCTTTATCTGTTTTTGATTTACTTTCAGACGTCTCCTTAATGTCTGAAACTATGGGTTTGCTTTTCTTCCCATCTTTATCCACAGACACAGGTGTCCCCTTAATGTCAGAAAGTGTCGACTTGCCTTTTTTCCCACCTTTATCCACAGACACAGGTGTAGGTGTAGGTAAAGGCACAGCATGGGCATGGTCCTCAAGGAGATGCAAATCCCAATGATCTATTAGCCTTTGAACACGTTCAGAGATGATTTTGAAATCTTCTTTATAATAGGAAGTAGCAGAGGGAAGTGCTGGTGATACCGATTTCTCCTCAGCTTGCTCTGACTTATGGAAAGTCCCTGAGGTACTCTCAGAGGTCTTCTCCTCCTGTTGCTGAGAGGTACTCTCAACCTGACTGACAGTTTTCTCCTGGGAATCTAGATGCTGTGATGTCCCAGTGGGCATTGGTAAATCTCGGTGTGAACGTGACTCCACAGGGATGGATCGGCTGACATGAGAGATGCCAGAATTAAAGTTGGAACGTACTAAAAGGGGAAAAAAAACTTTTTTAAGTACTAGATATTAAAATTTAAGTGTGTATGTGTCTGTGTGTGTGTGTGTTTTCTCTCAGGATACTAACCACTGTATTATACTCAAAACTTCAGCATTTACACATAAACACAGAGAAACACTGTTATACAGCAGTCCTGAGATCAGCATGTGCTCATACATGTTCTTGGGAAATTTCAAAGCCACTAGGAGATTAACCTAGAAGCCAAGAAATGACACAAAGTGTGGGACCCAGTAACAGTCACCCACAGAGATGGAGGAAGATGACAAGGGCGAAGAAGCATTACAGTTGAGTCGCCCTCCACAAAACTTCTCGAAAAACATCTACAAAATGCACCAGAATCAATTCTGATGACAACATACAGAAAATTTGACCAGCCTAGCTGGGCTAGGATCTATACATGGAGGTCTGTGGATACTGGAGATGGAGTTAGGCCAGGATCACAAACCCAGGGAAAGGCAATGCCCTGGGTCAAAAGGAGGTCCAAGACCCATCCACTATCCCCAGATTTGGGTCATAAATCCAGGGTAGAATGGGAAGGAGATCTGCACGCAAGGATGGCATTCTTGAGTAGGAAAGCCCTGTATGGCATCCAAGAAAGAAGGAAATTCGAAAGTCATTAACAGCAGTGGGGCTCAGACCCCAGGAGCTTATAAGGATCTCAGTTGAAGCATCTTGCACCTTACAAAGGAATAACCAAGACAAGATTCCCAGATCAAAGGGGATGCTAGTTATGGGAGAGAGGAATGGAGGGAAGGGAAAGAGTTTGGGAGGGAGGGAGGGAGAGAAGGGAAGGAGAGAGAGGAGGAGGAAGGGAGGGAGAGATGGACGGAGGGAGAGAGGGAAGGAGAGAGGAAGGGATGGAGGGATGGAGGGGAGGAGAGAGGAAGGGAGGGAGAGAAGGAGGGAGGAGGGAGGAGGGAGGTGATGGGGTCTGGAATGCTTTTGTCTGTAACCTCAGTTTGTAAAATCATATTTTTGTGTTCAGGTATGTCTGTAACATCAGTTTGTAATAAGCCAAGTTGTAAAATCACACTTCCCCCAGCCTAAAAGTTTTTTCCCTGAGCCAGCACTCTGCCTGGCCTACAGTTCATTAATTGTTTAGCCATACCTATGAATACACCACCCAAGCATTCAAACAAACCCTTTAGTTTAAAGAAATGCATAGTCCCTTTGTTCTAAGTGGCCAGCTGCACCCAAAATCCGTTAATACTCTATCAGAGAGATAATTCCCTCCCAACTTGGCATCTCCTGGAGCCCCAATCAGTCTAGCTTCCAAACTTGGTACCTTCTGAAACAATCAAGCCTACCCTCCCAACATTCAAAGAGACCTTGATGAGTAACAGACTGGACATATCTCAGTCAGCCCTGACCACAGGCAACCTAGTGACATATCAAGGCAAAAACCACACTTCCTAGTAGGCCCCCCCCACTCCCCCACCCCCCATGGGCTTTCTCCCAGTGATTTATAGGCAGCAGTTGATACAAAAAATGCATGTTCCTTTAAGCAATGGCCACTCCTAAACTCCTCCCTAATCTCACCCTTACTCACCTAGTTAGCATAATTAATCTCTGACTGACAGCTTTATGGCTTTAAAACCTGTGTCTCTAATTCCTGCACTTTTGCAGGTCCCCCTACCTCTCCTGTCTGCTGCAAAGTCAGCGTAACAATAAACTTTTACAATCCTCTCTGCCAAAAGATTGCTTGAGTCCAGTAATTCATTTCAGACAAGAGCCCTCCAAGGATTTCCTAGAAATCCTTCCCTCCTCTCTCCCTCATCAGAGAGAGGGAGCGAAGAAGGAAGGAAGGAAGGAAGGAAGGAAGGAAGGAAGGAAGGAAGGAAAGGAGGGAGGGAGGGAAGTAAAGGAGACAGTCACCAAACTTGAGCTGGGCTTTAGTCTTAATAGACCCAAATTTTATTTTTCAATAATGTGTCTGCCAGGTGCCTACCCTTTGGTAAACAAGAAAAGCAACAAGTGATCTATAAACTGCCTACTTTTTGCAACAAATAATATGTCTGCCAGGCATTTCTGTAAATTACCTACTTTTTGGTAAGCCAGAAAAGTAACACGTAATCTGTAATAAGCTTACTTCTGATAAATAATTTTGTATTGGGTAAAAGGACTGTAAAGACATACCTTCCCACCAATGAGAATGAAGGTCCGGTTTACTGGGGAGGGGATTTGGGGTTTTTGGGTTGTCCTAGAATTGTTTATACAATTTATACAATATATATATTGATTTTGTACTTTGCCTGCCTACATACCCTTCCTGGTGTATGTTCTGGGTAGGTGACCCCAACTCTTGTGAGAATTGTTTAGCAATAAATAGTTTCTTTCTACTTGGAGAAACCTCCGAGTTTTACTTGGGTAAGGGTCTTTGGGGTCTATATCCCACACAGAAGGAAGTAGGGGGCATTTATAAAGCGTCTATAGTGTGCTAAACACTTAACAAATACCGTCTCATTTGATCCTTACAAAATCTTACCCAAGTAACAAATTCTCTGAAAATTCAAATGAACCAAATTCCATAAGGCAACAAGAAGTATTAAAACAAACTCAAAAGGCTGAAAAAGTAGAAGAAAATGTAAGATATCGCATATGTCTCATCTATGACTCATATCTCATAACTTAAACAGGTATCATAGAAAACAGATGTGGGGAGGGAATTTTAGAATCAATGGGCTATCTTTGATTGAAAAAAAAACCAGACTATTTTAAGAAATTTTAAAAGAAAACTGTCCAGATTTCTTAGAACTTGGGGCAGAGAGAAAATCGAAAGAACTCCAAGATGAAAACTCCCAAGAATATGACAGATAAAAGTCAAAGTTTCTTGATCAAAGAAAAAATACTGCAAGCATCCAAAAAGAAAAAATTCAAGTACCACGGAGCCTAGTCAGGATTACCGACAATTTAGCAGACCCCATAATAAAAGGGGCAAAGAACTTGGAATACAATATTCCAGAAGGTAAAGGATATGAACTTAAACCAAGAATAACCCATCCAGCAAAACCAAATATAATCCCACAGAGGGAAAAATGGACCTTTAATAAAATGGCAGACAAGAATTTCTGGTGAAAAGATCACCCTTGAGTAGAAAATCTGAAAGATAAACACAAGAATCAAAAGAAAAACATTTGGCAAATACATTTAAACAACCAGAAGCAGGTAACCAATGATGCTTACATTCTAATATGGAGAGAAGAGACAAAATGTCCTTTCAAAATACCAATGTCTTCAGAGGTCACAGAGTAAAGAAAAACAAACAGCAGGGTGTGGTTTTTTGTTTTCTAAGTTTTGACAGAAAAGAAAAGGGAGGATGGAAAAGAAAACATGAAGAAAAAAATGAGAAAGAAGTGAAACAAAATGACTACTTTGCTTCTCCTATACACAAGAAGAACCCAGAGATATGGAGGAAGCAACGGAGGAATTTAATACGCATTTTTTACTAAATTTGTGGCATTAGAAGCAGCTGGCTAAGAGTACTGGATTTGGACTCAGAGAGTCCTGAATTCAAATTCAGGCTCAGACACTTCCCCTGGACAAGCCATTTAATCTCTCTTTGCCTCCATTTCCTCGTCTACAAAATAAGACTAAGCACCAACTTAAAAGGGTTATTAGGAGAATAAAATGAGACAATAACGCAAACATCATATAAATGTTACATAAATGCTAGCTGTTATTACCTCCAAGAAAATACCATCGATATTAGCAACTACTGCCTGGAAGCAGAGCACGAGGCAGAGAGAGCTGAGACCAGAGAGCAGAGGAACGAAAAAGGACAGAGCCGACAGGCGGATGAAAGAACACGCTCCTTTTCTGCCAGGCTGGTTTGTTTCTCTTCTTCATCCCCTAAAATTATCACATGTCCACAGGTTCAGCCCTTGGTCTTCTGACCTTCTCTCCCTCCCTGCTCTTGCCCACAGAACATGCATCGGTTTGTAAGTCACTAATCTTCGCTTCTATGGGAGTGACTCCCAAACGGACACCTCCTGCTCTGACCTCCCACCTAACCTGAATCCCAAACTGCCAACAAGACAAAGTCACTTAGAGTACTTGCGGCCACTTCAGAGCTGAAAGCACCATCATTCATCCCAAAACCAGTCTTTACTCCCAGCTGCTTTCTGCCCTTCCTCCAAAGTGATGCCCAAAAGGTAACAGAACGCTGCAGACAGAGCAGAGCAGAACACTTCAGCTCACTCCTCCTGGACCTCAGGGCTCTCCAAGAAAGGAGTGAACACCACTGCCTTTTGAGCTGCTGTATCACACTACCCAAGAAAGGTTAGCAGAGACTTCAGACGTGCAGGCATGAGTAAACCCAACACATCACCAAGAATTACGTTGAAGAAGCATCATAAAGAATCTCACCAACTGAAAAAGACAGACCAGGAGGGAGGGAGAAAAAAATTGGAACTCAAAATCTTAAAAAAGTGAATGCTAAAAACTAAATAATATTGTTCTCTCTCTCTGTGGGTGTGTCTCTCTCTGTGTATACACACACACACACACATATATGTATATACATACATATATACATACACACACATACACATGCTGAAGTCTCCTTGTATGATAGCAGGAGTTTGAAGGGAAAAAAATTTTAGCAGTTGGAACAATAATATTCACATAGGGATTAATCAATGCTTTTCTAATCATTCATTCATGAATTAACACTTTTTTCTTTAATGGAATAACTTTTTTATTAAAATATTCCAATTTTTAAAAAAAAGACAGACCAGGTGGGAGGGAGAAAAAAATCTGGAACTCAAAATCTTATAAAAGTGAATGTTAAAAACTAAAAATTAATAATAATAATGTTATATACACACATGTGAGTATATGTGTGTGTACATATATATGCATATACATATAGATGTGTCTGTATGTGTAAGCTGAAATCTCCTTGTAGGGTAGCAGTTGGGGGAGAAAAAAAATGTCAGTGCTCGGCACAATAATATTCACATAGGGATTAATCAATGCTTTCCTAATCATTCATTCATGAAATAACACTCTTTTCTTCTTCATTGGAATAACTTTATTAAAATATTTTAATTTTAAAAAAAAGACCACTCATGTAGTGAGAGCAATGGAATACCAAAGGACAGCCCACTTAGCTCCAGGAGTAATACTCAGGCCATCAACAGAACTCAAGAAAAGGCCTCAGCAAACTTGTAGGATGAATGGGACAGGAGCTGAAGACAGTGGTCTCTTGTCACTCCTTGTGATTACAGAATCTAAGTGACATGAGAGGCCTCAAAGGTGATGATTTAATCCAACCCACACCTAAACAAGACACTTCTTTAAAGCATACCTGAGAAGCCCTTAGCCAGCCTGACTCGAAAACCTACAACCCTGGATCTTCATTGCTCAAAAGTTTTTCTTCATCTCTAAGGGACTACAATGAGTCTTCCAGACTGGGCTCCCTAACTTCAGCTTCTCCTCTTCTAAAACTCTGACACACTAATCTGGTCCTAATTAACCTATTTATCATAAGTCCCACCATTCTCCGAACATGCAAACCCCACTCCCCCTTTTTATTCATTGTGACAAGCATGCTCTCTTCCTTCCCAAATGCTACTGATCTGACAGCACAAACATCATCTCCTCCATGGAAACTTACCCCAATAACTCCAGTCAATATTGATCCTTCCGCCTCTAATTTTCCAGAGTACATATTGGCAGTACTATATAAATTAGGTGATTATACTCCACTAATCCCTACATTATCTTTTTTAGTAACTTTAAAGCTTGAAGAACACAAACAAATAAGCAGTGGCAGAATAGATAGAAAGTGAGGAACTAAGACGATAAAAGTGGACCTGAGACCAGGAGATGGGGAAGGTTCAAGAAATCAAGAACATGACACTGTGCTCTGAATTTATTTTTCTTTGAACGTTGACAGAATTCACTGGTAAATCCATCTGGGCCTAAAGGTTTCTTTTTTTCCTCTTTAGAAATTCATTTATGGTTTGTACACTTTCTTCCTCTGAAAATGTTTTCTCTAGAGAAAAAGTGGGGGGGGG
>JAQQSU010010347.1:0-12449 GCA_028627135.1 Pseudochirops cupreus | reverse complement strand
TCCCCCTGAACTAGGTAAATGATATTTGATTGATTAAAGTAAGATTGTTAACCCATTTTGAGTTGCTTTCCTTTAGAAAAGCAGATCTAAGAACCTGTGCTAGTAGCCGCCCTAGGTATGCTAGGGTGCTTGCCGATACAAGGGGAGTATCTTCTAAGCCTAGTATCAACAGTTTCAACAATTGTTATCAACCTGCTGTGTGGAAGACCCAGAGAGTATGGATGGAATGGGTAGTTGAATCAAAATTTTCCTCTAAGGTATGGGAGACAGTAATTTGGATAAGAATGGTTTGTGGCACTTGCTGCTTAATTTAATTGTGGGCTATTACCTTGCTATTTTGGACACAATAGTCATTTGATTTTGTCAGGTAAATGGGAACTTTGAATAAAGGCTAACAAGCCTTTAATTTGAATAGATGGGTCTGAAACAATTTAGGTGTGGCTTTCCTCGGGCAACATAAAAGGGATCCAATTTTATACAGCATTTTCTTAGACTCATGAGACACATATACATAAAGTATACACTCTACCTGACATATAGTATGAAAAGAGCTCAAATTTAATGAGACCCCAAAGTTCGAAAACCTAGTTATTGGAAGACTGATATTTAAATTCATGCCTGCTCTCCTCTGCTCCTCCTTCCTGCGTCTTATTCTTCCTTTGGTGCAGATAGAAAACAGAAGGTCATCACATTTCCCTCCATGGAAAACCCTTTGTCCTTTTTGTCACAATATTTTTAATATTTGAAGAACTTAAATAAAAGCAATGCCTTAAGTCCAGGGAACATGGCAATAGAAAGTGCAACCAATATTCTCCAGTAACACAATGGATAATAATAAGAAAATATTCTACAATAAAATATTATGTACATAATGTTTTCCTCACAACAGTCCTGTAAGGTAGTGTAAGTATCATGTCAGACTCAGGTATATATATGTATGTATGTTTATGTGTGTATATATATATATATATATATATATATATATATATATATATATACACACACACACACACACACACACACACACACACACACACACACACACACACACACACACACACACACACACACACACACACACACACACACACACACACACACACACACACATATATATATATATATAATTGTTGCCTTCATTTTATAGATGAGGAAAGTCTCTGAGAGGTTAAATGACTTGCCCTAGATTATTTGCCTACAAAGTGCCCTAGGGGAAGTTTGAATTCACATCCCCTTACTCCAGATTCTGTTTTCTAACTCCTATGTCCTAAAATCATTCAAGAGTGAAAAGAAGTTTCCATATCGTGAGATATAATTTTGGGATGTCATGGAAGATTAAATTGTTTTTATTATTCATAAAAATTACAGTAATGACTGGAAATGATTTGCTTTCCTTTTAAAAACACACATATACACATTGCACACACACACACATTGCACACACACAAACGCACATATGCAAACACAAAACTTCCTAGTGCTTTATAGGATGTCATGAAGCACACTGGAGAATTTTGAAATTGTGAACCACATTGAAAATGAATTCCTTTTTGTTTTAATTATAATACTTCTTAATAACTAAGAAAATTGATAGGAAAAGAAGAATTTATAAATTTGAGTGTTAAAAATATTGTACAAGGGAAAGAAAACCCACACAATTTCACAATATTATTTAATTAAAAAAGAGAGAGATTTTTGAAAGTGCCAGAAATGGAAACTGCAAAATTCTTCCCCATGAGAGTCATTTTTGTACTTGCCACAGAAAAATGTCAGAGCAATGTTGAAATGTTAATTATAATTAATTGGACGGAACAAAGGCAGTGGGTGATGTCTTTCTCCCATCCTTTCCAGTATTTTCATTCTTCTCTTATCATCGTTCCAATGGTTTTCTTCAGTTTTTGTTTTTTTCCTAATTCTTAGAACATTCTGTCTTAAAAGATTCCAAAGCAAGTTTTTTTTACATTTGAGGGATTGTAAATCAACAGTTTCCTGAGTCCAAGTCAAATACCAGTAGCACGGCATCCCCAAACTCTACTGATTTCTGGAGCCTCAGGGGAAAGCTGCTCTAGGACACTATTTCTAGTAGCCTGGCAGATAGAGCCAAGTCTCAACCAACTCTTACAATAAGAGGGCAATTTCATAAAGCATCAGATAAATCTAAAAGCTATCTCATTTTGGAATATTGTATTATTCCTTTTTTTGGTTGAAGAAGAAGGAAAAAAAAAACATGAGAAGAGGATGTAAGCTGACATCCTTAAGCTTTGCTTAGGCTAATGTTAAGATGATTTTGCAGGTTTTGAACACATACATTGATAACATGTAAATAGTGTTTTAAAGTCAACAGTCCACAAATATTAATTAGTTACCTGTTATGTTCTGGGGAATTCATTAAGCACGAGGGACGTAAAGAAAAGCAAAAAGTCAGTCCCTGCCTTTAAGGAGCTCACAGACAAATGGGGGAGGACAACATACCGAGAGCTGTGTGCACACAACACGTACACAGGATACATTGGGGATAAGCTCAGAGGGAAGGCATCCCTGCCTCTTCAGATTGGCCGTCTCCTTTACCATCATTGCTCTATCACTTATATCCAATCATGCCTGGTCTACTAGTTGATTTCTTGCTGCTCACAATCATGCTCCAATCTCCCCAGTCTTCAAATAATTGTCATCTGATCTGTCCAGCTCCAAAAAAATCTCCCCTCCTTTTTGTCATTAAACTCCTTAAGGAAGCCTTCAACATCAAGTGCCTCCTCTTTCTTTTTCCTTTCATCCTAACTCTGTAGTTGGAATTCCATCTTCATCTTTCAACTGAAACTGTTTTCTCCAAAGTTGCTAATGACTACCAAAACCAATCACCTTTTTTTCAGTCTTTACTTTTTCTTGATTTCCCTGCAGATGTTGATAGTGATGATCACCCTCTTCTGCTTGAAACTCTCTTCTCTCTAGGTTTTTGTGACACTACTCTCTTCTGGTTCTCTGCTTGCCTGGAAGACTACTTTCTCTTTGGCTTCTTTGCTGGATAGTCCTTTACGTCAGTCCTGATAATCATGGAGGTCTCCCAGTGCTCTCTCTTGGGCTCTCTTCGCTTCTCCTATACTATGATGGTGATCTCATTAGCTCAGATAGATTCAATTATCATCTCTATGCAGATGACTTTCAGCTCTCTTTGTCCAGCTCTTGACCTCCAGTGTCTCATCTCTAATTGTCTATTCAACATTGCAAACTGGATGTCCAGTAGACATTGTAAACTCATCATGCTGCAAACTGAAACCCTTATTTTTCCTCTTCCTAACTTCCCTAATACTATCAAGGGTACCACCATCCTTCCAGTCCACCAAGGTTTGCAGCCTGAGTTGCAAACCTTGACTCTTCACCCACTTTCACATCATGTATCCAATCTCTTGCCAAGTCCTGTCTTTTCTACCTTTGAAACATCTCTCATATATGCCCTCTTTTCTCCTCCAGTCCACCATTACTCTAGTATGGGCCCTCACAATGGATTATGGCAGCAGTCTGCTGGTTCATCTCCCTGCCCCTATTCTCCTTCCACTCTAATTCATCCTCCAGTCAGCTATCAAATTGATCTTTCTAAAGCTCCATTCTGACCACAACATTCCAACTCCCCGTTTAATAAGTTCCTGTGGCTGCTTAGCTTTTAAAGAACTTTATCATCTGGATCCTTGCAGTATTTCTTGTCTTCTTATACCTTACTGCCCTCCATGTGATTTGGGATCCAGTGATACTACTAACTTCCATGCTCACATAAGGTGCTTAGTCTTTCAACTCTGAGTGTTGAGACATGCTTGGAAACCTTTGCTTCTTCATCTCTCCCACTTAGCTTTCCTGACTTCCTTCAAGACTTAGCTAGTCTCACTTTCTGCAAGAAGTGTTTCCCAGTCCTCCTAAATCTTAATCCTTTCCCTCTGAGATTAATATCTTCTTTATACACAATTGTTTATGTGTTGTCTCCTCCATTCCAGAAGTGGGCAACCTGTCCTCGAGTGCGGCCCTTTGACTGAATCCAAACGTCACAGAACAACCCTCCTTAATAAAAGAATTTGTTCTGTAAAACTTGGACTCAGTCAAAAGGTCACACCCAAGAATCTAGAGGGGTGTGGCCTTAAGCCTGAAGGTTCCCCATTCCTGCGCAAGCTCCTTGAGAGAAAGGACTCCTTCTGCTCTCCTCCCCTGACTTGGTGCTTAGCACAGTGCCTAAAACATAGCAGGCACATAACTTCTGGATGACTGACTAAGATTAAGGAAGACTGAGAAAGACTGAAGGAAGGCAGGGATTCCAGGAAGCAAAGATGAGGAGGAAGAGAGCACCAACATGATGATAGTCATTGAAAATGCCTAGAATTGGGAGATGGAATGTCTGCTGTGAGGAACAGTGAGGAGGAACATTGGATCACAGATTTCTTGGAGGGGAGTAAGATGCAGGGAGACCAGATAGGTAGGAGGAGGCCAGAGCTTTCATTTTTTTTTTTTTGGAGAGAGTGAGGTGATCATGGCTAAGTGACTGGATTTGAGTGAGGCAAAGCTGTGTAAAGGTGTCAGCCTGGCTCTCTCCTCCAGAGTCATTGAGTCCCGAGGCAAGGCAAAGCTCAAGAGGACTAGCCATGGTCCAGGACGCAGTGTGTGACCTTGACTTTCTAAATCAAAGTCCCAGTTTGTCCTAGGCCATGTCTATTCAATGAATAAGGGCTAGGTAAGAATTCAGACAAAAGATGGCCCAATTTACTTTCCCAAAGATATCAGTCTGGGAGGAAAGGACCTTCAGAGTTTCTGTCTAAAAGAGAAAATAATTGTTATTTATACTCATTCTAAGCAATCAAAACCTAAGCATGAGCCACAGAAATTTGAGCTGGGATTATTTTTGGGCATTTGATGAAGCCAGAATGATTTAGGTTTAAAGGCATAGTCAAGTAGTTCCATTTAAAGCACAATGGGCTTTTTAAAAGACTATTTTTCAGAGCTGTATTTCAAGAAGTAAAAAATGAAAACTGCTTAGGACAAAAGTAAATTGTCCCAGCTTTTTGAAAAAAAAATATGAAAAAGGAGAAGAAAAGAAATAATAGTAGCATTTCTCAACTTCTGTTTGAATAGTATCCTCAGAGAGCAGCTACTCTCAGATAACATGGTAAAGATAGGTAATATAGAACGTTCTTCTAAGAACTTTGTTCACTCCTTCCCGCGAATAGATACATACAGCATCCATGAGAAGAATAAGCTTAACCTCTTAGACCATGATAGTGGTGAGGCACATGTGTAAGAAATATCTCACATCACTTGCTCCCGATGTTCTTTTCTTTCTCTCCCTCTCCCCCTCTCCCCTTCCCCCCCCCTTAGTTTCAGATTCCTTGTTGTTTACCCCTATACTCTATAAAAAGAAGGCCTTAATCCCTTTCCTGCTGCACTGACAAATGGTTGTATCTAGTCTTTGCTTGAACATCACTGGGGATGGAAGATTTCAGTTGCTGTGACTTCATTCAAGTCACCGATTTAAAGTTTGATCCTTATAAGACCAAGGATAACTCTCTAAACACAGGGATATTAGTAGCAGCATCTTCAAACCCTGTGACCAAATATTGTCATATACAAAGAGTGCAAAATGAAACACCATTTAAATGTTATTATGCCAAAGACAGAAGTACAGACAGTGAGTTCTTCAGAAATGTTCATTGGTACTGAATAAGAGAAAGCAGGAAGAAAATAGCCTAATTCCAGTTTAGGTGATAATGGGCCCATTTGGGACAAAACCAACTCATTACCAACCCACCAAAGAATGTGCCTCAATCTAGGGAAATTCCCACCATTGTAATTTCCAATTTTGCTTTTTTAAGCTTTTGATATAATTATTATATGTTCACTTTTTCATTTTCATTAATCTGCAGTTAGTAGAGTGCAGCCACTTCACCATTGTGTTTTGGCATCATGCTGCAAGATGCTGGGTTACAGGGGTAGCCTAGTAAATTATTTGACAAGAAATATAGAAAAAAAATCTTTGTAATTCACAGTTCTGACATAATGAAAAGCTTATGATTCACTAGTGTGACCTCACAGCTGTGAATTACAAGTTTCATTTGACTTGTTCACAATTTGTCTTTCAATTTATACTATGAAAAGTGAGAACCATATTGTCAAACTGTCACTCCATATTGATACATCACTGCAGAAGATGAAGAAACATTTTGTCAAAGAGCAAGAAAAGAAAAAAAAATACCCTAAGAAAAGAGGGAGCTTTACAGAGATTTGATGTCAAGGTGTCTGAGGCAAGGTGAGAGATGTCCAGAAAGAAGCAAAATACAGTGCTCCTATCAGTCTAGGCACCGAGGGAAGTGACAATAGGAAACTCGTGGTCCCCAGATTTGGAAAGGTTATTGGCTAGCCTCTCAGATAACTAGTTCTGTTTATTCCAAAATCACAAGATATTGTTTTCCAGAATGGTTTGGAAGTAGTGTGTTGTAGTGCCTTGTGAGGTTCTGTATGCAACCTATGTCGATTGGATGATAGCAATAATAAGTACTAACAAGCATTTATGTAGCATTTTAAGGTTTCTAAAATATCTCAATTGGTCCTCACAAAAACTCTTAGAGGTAGGTACTATTATTATCTCCATTTTGCAGATGAGAAAACCGAAGCTAAACCAAGGTAAGCAATTTCTCTATGAGCACACAGCTAGCAAAATATTTGAACTAGGCTTTTCCTGACCCCAAGTCCAGTGTTCTTTCCACTCTGCTATCCAGATGCCTAATGTTCTTTTAATGCATGATCTCTGTGTAATCAAGGGGGGTTATGCAACTTCTTCAAGGTCATACTGATAGCAAGGGACAGTTGCAGAGCAGCTGCTAATTTATATCAGTGGAGAGGTTTTTGTTTTGTTTTTCTCCTGGGCCTTCCCTACATGGTTGACATCATGGTTCCAGTTAACAAAAGAAAAAAAAAGAAAGTGATTAAAACAAACAAATAACCCTATGGGGCTCACTTTCCGCTGTTAGTCAAGGCTGCCTTTCCCAGCTCTTAACCTTCACTTATAACCAATTCTTGTGAATATGTAGAAGTCAAAGTCCCCTATTTTCTCAAAGTTTGTTGCTGTCACAGTTGACAAACCAATATGTGGATTTGTCGAGTATTTGGAAATCTGTCTTCCAAACTGCTTCCCATTCAACTTTATTCCCTTTCTGCATCATTGAATGTAGATGTTAAAATTGGAATTGACCTTCCAAGAGATTATCGAGTCCAACTTCCCACCCTATGAAGGAGCTTTATCTGGGATATTAGATTGTAAATTTCTATTTTAGTTATAACATTAGATTGTAAGCTCCTTGAGGGCAGGGGCTGCCTGTTTTTATATCCTTTAGCACTTAGCACAGTATCTGGTACGTGCAGTTATTGTCAAGTTGTTTTCAGTTGTGTCCTGTCTTTCCATGACCTCTTTTGGGGTTTTCTTGGCAAACACGCTAGAGTGGTTTGCCATTTCCTTCTCTATCTTATTTTACAGATGAGGAAATTGAGGCAAACAAGATTAAGTGAATTGACCAGGGTCACACAGCTAGTAAGTGTCTGAGTCTGACTTTGAACTAAGATCTTCCTGACCCAGACCTGGCACTCTATCCGGTACATCACCTACCTGCCCCAATCTGGCTCATAGTAGGTACTTAGCAAATGTTTATTAACTGACTATATAACTAGTTATATAGCTGCTGCTTTCAAGCCTTTGTTGTAGATGAGCATTAACTCACAAAACAGTTTTCTTTTTAGACAGCTTGAATTCTTAGATTTTCCCCCTTCCATTGGACCAAAATCTAACTCTCTGAGACTTCCATCTGTTGGTTTTAGTGTTGTACCCAGAGAACAAAACCCAAGTAAGTCCTCCAATACCTGTTCCATATCACAGTTCTTCTAATACGTGAAGACAGCTATCAAGTCCAGGTTAAACGCCATATGCTCCCTCAACTAAGAACAGTATCATGAAAGCTAAAGCAGCTAGGTGGCACAGTCCTGAACTTGCATCAAGAAGACGAGTTCAAATCTATTCTCAAATATTCACAAGCTGTTTGACCCTGGGCAAGTCGCTTAACCTTGGCCTCAGTTTCCTCATTTGTAAAAGGGGACTAATAGGGATGCCTCTCAGTATTTGTAAAGCACTTTGCACACGTTACCGCGCTGTATAGACGCTAACAACAACTATCATTGCCATTGCTGTTTTGGAGTGTTCAGAAGTAGCATGAGCTGCCGTGGAAGGCAGAGAAGTTCTTGTCTTAGAAGTCTCTGAGCAGAAAGCAGATGATTGCTTGTTGAAAATTTTGTCCACGGGGTTGGACTAAATGGCCTGAGGTCTGTTTACCTGCTAAAACACTGCGTAGTTATCCTTTCCACATTGAGACTTCCCCATCGTGGTTTTCATGTACCGAGGGTCGACACAAGAAGTTAAATGGGGATTTTGGGGGAGTTGTGTGGAAGCCACAGATGACGTGTGAAGGCTAGTAGATGACACAGAAAAAGTTTAGAAACTCAAAAATGCATGGTATTGTATAATATTACCATAATAATTCAGACTTCTCTGGTATAAAGGGAGGGCCAAAAACTTTTACACGGCTTTTCTAAATCTCAGGGGTCCCGAGCCCATAACCCTGGTGATGTGGAAGAGCTAACTATATTTTCTATGATTTAAAGTTGAGACCTGAAAATTCAGGTTCATTTATAGTTACTGGTTGCTTTCTTGTTTTTTCGTTAATTCATTCAGCATTAAATGGGGGAGGCACACAATTTCCATAAAATCCAATTCCTGCTCTCATAGAACTTACGACCTACTGGGGGATTTTGATAACATCAGCTTCAGTTTTCTCTTTACGACTTATACTTCCCCCTTGTAGCTAGATGGCTTAATGGATTAGAGTACTGGGCCTGGTGTTCAGAAGAGCCAAGTTCAGATCCAGCCTTAGACACTTCCTATCTGTGTAACCCTGGGAAAGTCACTTAACCCTGTTTGGGTCAAGTTTCCTCATCTATAAAATGAGCTGGAGAAGATGCACTCTAGCATCTTTGCCAAGAAAACCCCAAATGGGGTCACAGGGAGTCAGATACAATTGAAAGGTCTGAAGAAAAACAACTTGAAGTTTGAACATTGTTTTCTTTGGTATGGAACATGGAAACAAAGGAGCATTTGAACAGTTTTCTCTATTTTTAGGGGTTTGCAGGGGGGTGGGGAAAGAAAGGAGTTTCTAGAAAAGAATCATCCTCTGAGTTTTTCCCATTATGAAGATGGTGCAGATCTGGGATGAGGCTTTTATAAAGTTTTCCCTTTCATTTGGTGAATTATTTATTTAAGAGCTTGAGGCTTCATTGAGTCATTCTGGTTTTCTAGGGTGGACTTTAGAAACCTCTCTTAAAGGAGATGACAATGGAATCTCACATCAAGCTTCAGCTCAATGAATGTCAGTTGAATGTCCTGTTTTCAGATGCATTTATTCTTTGGAAGATTTTAATGTTCAGTCAACATTTGAGCATCTCATGACTTCCTCAGGGTGTTGGAGAAGGCATCTTCTTTGCAGACAGCTGTTCGGTATGATACCACCAGGGCCTTCCAATATATTTATAGCTTTGGAACTCACAGCTACCTATGATTTATACATATATGTAATAAAAAAGTAAAGCCTTCTAACTTATAGGGGGTATGGAATCCAATCAGTTTTGATTTTTATCAAAGCTTCCTATCTCTTAATTATCATCCACTGGAGTATTTTTCTTCTTTTAATCTGCACATTTTATACTTTATAACTTAGATTAAAAAGGCTGTTTGGGAATTTCCTAAGCTCACAAATAAAGAACAAAATGCCATAATGAAACTACAATTTTAATGATGAAACTGTGATTACAACAGAAGCATTATAATTAATGCTAAAATAAAGCAATAATTCAGCTTGTTTTTTCATTCTGATGATGCTACAGTTACCAGAGCAGGACAGATTTACTATTGCTTGAATGAAATGAACTCTAGCTGTTTGTTTGGTGAGTGTCTGTGGTGATAGAGTTTATTGTGATTATGATGTCTTGAGTCTGGCTTTCTGAGTGTGAGGCTTTAATATTTGTCATGGTGTTTTTCTAGGGAAAATCTCAAAAGCCCAAGTTTTTTTTTTCCAGTTGTAACTTTCCAAGCTTTTCCTTTTCATATGATAACTGAAAACAACCAAGCAATCAATTTAACAATCATTTAGTAAGCGTCAGCTATGTGCCAGGCATCATGCTATATGCTGGGAACATATGTACAAAGAATGATACAATCCCTGCTGTCAAGGATCCTACCCTCTATTGGGCAGGAGTGGGGGATGAGAGGGGTGATAGCATGTACTTCAATGGATATATAGGGGATTTGTGATTGTATCTATTATTCCATCAATGTAGGGAATTGTTGGATGAGGAATCATCAGTGCAGGGCAGCACCTTCACTAGAACCTCCCTGTAATTCCTTTTGAGGGTTGCCTGGCACACTGAGAAGGTAGGTGACTTGTCCAGGGTCATACAGCCAGGACAAGTGAGAAGCAACCTGTCATAACAGACATAGAGCTGGCATTAAGCCAGAAAAACTCTAGTTCAAATCTTACCTCCAATAAAAGTATATAAAGGATAAATACAAAATAAATTGAAGGTTGGTCAGCTGGTCTGGGGTGAGGATAAGAACTGGGCTAAAAAAAAGTGGTTTCCTATTCATGAATAAGTCAGAGGAAATCGTTGGTGATGCCTGGCAGGCTGCTTACAGCAGTGGACTGAAGGATGCCTTTGCCCTGGACAGGCAGGAAGCAATCTGGTCAGCTCTTCACGAACAAATTGCTGAAGGTAGAATCCCAAGGTTTCCTTTGCCACAGTCTGGGACACCTCGGGTTCACCTGCTGCATGAGACACATAAATCTCCTTCAGATCTTCTTCAATAAGCACACACTAGAGGTTAATAATGTGGGGATGTTTGATTCCCTGCTGTTTTAAATAATTTCATGGAAAACCTAATGCAGTAGGACACTAGTTTAGAAAGGTTATTACCCTCATCAAACTACGGCACTTCTTTCCTATTATTTTCTACCAATTTCTAGGCCTTATAGCTCCTCTCCCTTCATTTACCACAAATGATTCTTCAAAACGGCCCTCTGTGGTTGGGTGGAGACAGTATTGAGGAAAACTGAATCCTTAATCAGTGCCCTGTCAATGCTAGTAGTCAGGGGAATCTTTCTTCCTTCCTTGGCTTGCTGGAGCTTAGGTACAATGTATGCACCCCAGAATTCATTGCACCGTTGTCATTGAAACCCATCCCCTGTCCTCTAATCAGGGAGAACACATGTGGGAGCTCTTTAACAGAATCTGACCCTCAGCCTTTCTGGTAGGCCAGTCCCTACTGTGCCTCAGCACAGTCGTGTCTCTAGTTAGTCCACAGCTCCCAGTAATCCTCAGGTTAGTCAGTGCAGAGACTGATTTACCAGAGGGCTGAGTTGCTTACTCAATTTAATTCGGTTTAATTCAATTCATTTTAATTCAACAAGCATTTATTAGATGCTGTCTGTGTGCAAAGGATTATGCTAGAGGTTGGGGATTTTTTGGACTAGGCCTATGATGTCATTGACACAAGGAACTACCAAGAGATGAAACTTCTATTGCCAAGGAAGATCAGCATCAGCTTTGCAATTTAGAGTCTCAGATAGACAACATAGACAAAAACTAAAACAACAAAGAGTATGTGCTACCCTCAAGAAACTTACAGTCTCTTTGGGGGTACAATATGTACATATATAAGTAAATACAAGATAATCTGAGGAGGGACAGAGCACTAATGACCAGGGAGGGGATTAGGAAACCAAATTGATGCAGAATAAAATAAACATAACCAAGGAAACAATAAATATTGAAAATACAGGTATAGATGTGAGAAGACCACGAAGAGGAAGCTGAACTAATGGAAAACCACTTAGATGGTGGTTAGATTTTCCTGAAAGTTCATGAGAAGAGAGAACCAAACAAACCTTTGGGAAGTGTAGGAGCCAGCTGGAAATGTCTTATGAGAATGGATTGGTAAATTTTCAATGTGAACATTTACACCATAGAAATTGGCAAATGTTGCAAATCAGGGTTTAATTTGCTGTTTTTGATTGTCTAGAAAAAAATGATGGAGACAATGTTAATATTGCAGATTAAATTTTTAAGTGTGTCATGAGTAAGGTTTTTTTTTAAGAGAGCTGGTTGTTAAATATTTAATAGCATATCATTGTACAACATTCTCCTCAAGACAGAGAATTGGGGGGCTACTAGGATAGATTATTTTACATATTGTCAGATGCAGTTGTTTGGATTGAATGTTTTTATGTAGTTTTATTTGTTACAAGGAGAGGTTCAAAATAGGGGGAGGCTTTGAAATGACTGTAATGTAAAAATGAGAGTCATCTATAAAATGTATTTTTTTT
>JAQQSU010010346.1:2500-12449 GCA_028627135.1 Pseudochirops cupreus | reverse complement strand
GTGTATGTGTGTGTGTATATATATATGTATATGTATGTGTATATGTATGTGTATGTGTGTATATATATATAGTTATGCAATTATTATTATTATTATTATTATTATTATTGACTTCATCCAACTGGAACTTGAGATACACAGGCACTGCAGTTGGGAGATCCATCCTGCCCTACCAAAAAGTGACATAGGAGAGAATAGACTCGGGGAGGGGGGAAACACTGGGATGGCTGTTTTGGGGTGGTGGGGGGGGGAAAGACGGGGAGAAAATATGTAGCTCAAAAAAAATTTAATAAAATAAATTTAAAATTAAAAAAAAAAGAAAGTATTGTTAAGGCTGAAGCAACAAGAATGAATTTTTAAGGAATTCTCAGAAAAAAAAAAAAGATTTCTTGGCAAATGGTCCTAACTGTCAGAAACTCTAACGAATCCCAATAGAATTTCAAAGATCTAGTTTACCCCATGAAGGTGTTAATTGGGCCACTCCCCTCTACAAATAAGGTGCAAATAATGCCCTTGCTTCCTGCTTAGGTGATAATTAAATTTACTTTAGCTAAATCATAGCAAAAGAAGAAGTGGGTGAGAACCATTTGTACCAAACTAGAAGGCAAATTGGATAGGAAAAAAAAAAAAAAACAACCCTCATTTTAATCAACAAAAACCCGAAGTAGTCTGATAAGGTGTAGAATTCTATATAATTAGACAAATAATTATACCTTTCCCGTTTGATTAATAGGGTTTTATTAATTGATAGTTATACCTTAATCAAATGAGGCTCTTCTGGTTTTATTCTCACTTAGTCAGTAAATTGTGGTTGCTGCTATCATTAGCTGTTTATTATTCTTTTATATTTCATTTACTGGTGTCTTCTTTCTTCCTGACCAATTCATGATAACTTGTCCCTGCGAGAAAACACTTTTTAAAAAGCCTTTTTCTAATTTTCTATTAGGGGTTATATTGGGATTGGCTCTTCCATTTCCAATAATTTCATGATTCAATCATGAAGTTTTTTTTTTCTTTGCAAATGCCTACTGCTTATTTTCTCTTGGTTAGGGAATATTTTTTAAAAAGCAAATAAAATTGGTTTTGTTTATTAGAATCCCAGTACCTTACATTTTTATTACATTCTTAGATGAAAGCAGTAGATAGAGAAAACTGAGACACACACAATTACTTTCTAGAAGTTTTCCACCGTAGATTTTTTCTATTACTTCATGAGCCACCATGCAATTTTATCATATGAAACATTCTTGGAACACTATCATATTATTTTTTTTTCCACTTTGGAATACTACTTTTGGTATAACATGCATCCATGGATTTAACAAAATGTGGAAACAATTTAAGAATTCATAGTTGTAACACCATGTACAAGCAGATTCCCAAAAGAATGCTACTGTGAACAGCTTTTAAGTTTTCAATTACACAGTATAGTGAACACTCAATTTATTCCATTACAAATCAAGGCAAATATTCACAATAAATCAAGGTACAGTACAATATTCACAATATTACATATTATCACAGAAAATCACAGTATAGTGTTCATAACAGCTTAACATTAGAATGGTCATACAATTTTCAATACAGTGGCCACAGTATTTAGAGCAAGGAACAAAAGAATAATCATCTGGTTTCCCTAAGGGGAAAACCCTCCTCACTTAATCACTCAATCAATCCCACTATACAATAATCAATCTTCCACTCATGGGGCAACCATTAACTTAGTCAGTCACTAATCTAAATTCATAATTACTAAATGTCATTAGTCACTATGTACAGTCATTAGAAAATTACACAAACCCTCCACCCCTCAATGTCCAGTAAACTTCAGTTTCATGCAAGGGCAGGCCTTTTCTTCATCTTTACTTGGGATGGTCTCTCTGATTCCCTGGATCCCCTTTCATTGTCCCAGCTCCTACCTGAATCCACCAAACAGTCCCCTGGATTCAGAGACAGACAGCTCCCAGGTCCTTGTCCAGTCCTTGAGGCAATCCCTGGCACACACCGAAGTTCACAGGGTCCAGCACATCTCAAACCGTTCACCACTTCTGTTGTCAGGAACTCAAGGATCAGCCAGGACACAAACCAACAAAGGCTTATCCCGGTCATGCTTCTTCAGTTCTCCAGCAGTTCAGCTGGCCCTAGGACCCCAGAGAAATCTCGGCCTTCCAGGCAAGCCCTCTCAGCCTTCCAGGAGGCCTTGCAGGCAAGCCTTCTTAGCCTTCCAAGCAGCCTTCACTATATTCTGGTCTCAGTCAGCTTCCAGATGCTGGGAGAGAAACTCTCTCTCTCTTTCTCTCTCAATAAAACTCCAGCTCAATTCTTCAGTCTAGCAGTCCAGATCCCAGATGCTGGGGCAATCCTGCTTCCTCCAATAGAAGCCACTAGGAGAAACATTTCTGATTCTGTCTCTCTGTCTCTAGAACTCTTCTTATATACACACTGGCTTTCTGTCTCAGCCAATCCCCTCCTGCCATGTCAGGACAGGAGAAAACCTCACACCTTCTGTACTTACCCCAAAGTTATTAAGTGCTAAGTATCTGCTCAATTGATTACTGTTACAATAGTGTGTTAGCTCCAACATATTCATGATATTTAATACTGCATAATAATTTACCAGTTTAATTCTTTAAACTCAGCATATATTTATTCTTCCATTCATTTATTGATTCTACAATTGATTTAACCCCTTGAATGTTACATTATGTATGCCAATATTCAAGAAATTATTCTTTTATCATTCCTAAATAACCAGTGAAGATGATATAAAAACCAAAAATAACTTATCTAACTTCAATTAGACCGGAACAATGATCTTTGAAAACATAAGTACATCCTAACATTGCTACTTTCATAGCTTAACTTGGAGACAATATGTTAAGAGTTGAAGGACTGCTGGATTTTGAATGAGAAGTCCAAGGTTCAAATCTCACCTGTCCTTCTTAATACTTCCACAGTCTTGACCAAGTCACTTACTGATCACTGATGTCAGTTTCCTCCTATGTAAAATAAAGGATCAAAAAGACTGACCTAACATTCTTTCAAGCTCTAAATTGTTTATCCTATGAACTTTATTTAAATTTCTAAAATGAATATTGATCTTATTTCAGAACCTGTTTTTTAAAAATTGCTGATGAACATTACTTTCTCTATCAAAGCTTCCCATTTCTTTTTTGTTATTAAAAAAGAATGCATTTAAAGTGTGTTGTAATCATCAAAGCATTAGCTAAATATGATTTTAAAATGTATTTGCATTCTTATTTTTTCCTTCCAATGCAAATTTTATTCACTTTTTATGCTCTTCTTCCCCTCATATCTATGTCCTAAATAAAAGAAATTGGTGATATAACTAGGTATTATGAAGCTTGGAGTGAGGCAAGAGATTTCTTTGGGTAAAGTAAAAATGATGATATGATATCTAGAATGTGATCATGGCATCTTCTCTTCCTGTCATATGTTTCTCTTACGATACCTTTTGCTCCTCTCTTACTTGAACTTCCTTGTCACTTAGATGTTACAGTATGTCTATGCCCACTATTCACCTCTCCATTGACCTTCATGTGGTATTCATTTTTAAATTCTTCAGAGATCACCATATTCTATCTCTTCCAATCATGCCTCAACATTGGCAGAATGTTGGAATTAAAAATGTTGACTTTTGTTTCCATAAGAATCTTGGGGTCACTAAACAGTTTTGTAATTTCTTGAAAGCAATACAGTTTATATTTCTTGTCCTTGTCAATTATGACTCCAATTCATTGTACATTTGTACTGTCTGTCCCAGATGTAGATCTAGTTAGCTATTCTGATGGGTAGAGTACCCATTCAAATAGATGTCATAATTTAGACAATAGATGGTCCTCATGCACTTGTTTTTTTCCTATGTGAATGATCAGGTTAACCTCTCTGAGAGGTTATAGTTTTTTGTTTTGTTTTTGAGGAACTTCTGAGATGCTCCAGTAGCTTTCACCAAGTTATCTACATATGTATATTTTTCACTTTCATTCTTATATGCTTTGGGTATGCATAATGCCATACATGAGCAACTTTCCAGAAGAATGCTACTGTGAACAGCTTTTAAGGTTTACTGAACACTCTATTGATCCCATAACAAATCAAAAAAAAAAATTCACAGTAAAGCAAAGTACATCATTCATAAAATTGCAACTTATCACAGATAATCAAAATACAGTATTCACAACAACTTATCACAGAAAATGGCTGTATAGCTTTCACTACAGTGGTTACACAGTTTTGAACAAAGAAGAATCATTTAGTGACTCAAGCATTCACAAAATCCTTAATTCAATCACAAAGTACAATAGTCAAAGTTTTCCACTCATGGAGCATACTAGGTTACAAATAATTACTTATTCAGTCATCAGTCATTAAGTACAATCATTTAATCAATCAATCATCCTTCATTATTCACTATTCAATCATCAGAAAAATACACAGAACCTCCACCCCTAGGTCACTAGTAAATTATAATCTTCTTAGTCAGTAGAGCATCCAAATAGAGTCTTCTTTCAACTTGACTTGGGGTGATCCCTTGGATTCCCTGAATCCCCTTCCAGATATTACCTGGATTCACCAAACCATCACCTGGGTTCAAAGGCAGACAGCTCCCAGGTTCTCACCCAGTTCTCTGGGCAGTTCCTGCACCATAGTGTCTGGTCCATCTTAAATCCCTCAAAATCTCTGCTCCTGGGAAGTCAAGGCCTAAAAAAACCACAAACAGACAAAGTCTCAGCATCACAGTCATGCTTTCTTAGTCCCTTGGCAGCTCCAGCTGTAAGTTGGACCCAGAAGATGTCTCAGCTGGCTCCCAGAATCAAAATCACTCTATCCAGGTTTTCAAACTCAAAACCATTCTCTTCAGCATAGGGGTGGAGGGTGGGGGATTTCCTCCTCAGCCTCTTTGGCTCTTGTTCAGCCTCCTCCTGGCAACAGCTCTGACTCCAACAGTGCTCCAAGAAATTATGACTCAGTTCTCGATCCTCATTTCTGATCTGTAGCTGCTCTGCCTCCAGATGCTGGTCCCAAGAAATTTTGTCTGTTCTTCTCTGGGGCTTTTCCTTATATACACACAGGATCAGTTGCTTCCTGTTTCAGCCAACCTCTTCCTGTTAAGTCAGCAACAGGAGACTGGAGTT
Source organism: Pseudochirops cupreus (assembly GCA_028627135.1). NCBI lineage: Eukaryota > Metazoa > Chordata > Mammalia > Diprotodontia > Pseudocheiridae > Pseudochirops > Pseudochirops cupreus. Next base: position 7,293 of record JAQQSU010010346.1, on the reverse strand, counting down.
CATATATTCTGTTTCCCCAACAGAGGCTTGATCAGTTCCTAAGTGCTAAGTACCAACTACCTTTGCCAACACAAAGGGATCTTCAAATTCAAATTACATTACCATTACAGTATAACACTACTTAGTTGTATTTCTTTTTAACAATTAAAAAAAACCACCTGGTTTTACTGTCCACTGCTATTCTTCATTTTGTGAGACAGCACTGTTCACAATAACCTTGTTCATAAGATTTTACAAATGAGTTTATTTCCTAAAGGTACTGCCTTTGGTAGGCACCTTTCTCCATGTGGCAAAGAAAAAAACAAAAAAACAAAAAACAAATACCTGCTGACTAAAGAAAATTCTTAGTTATTTTGTTGTTATTGTGGCAACTGATTTACAATAGTTACATTTTTTATGAAATTATTATAATCAGTTTTTTTAAAATAATATGAACATGTTTAAAGGTATATTTTTGTCAAACTTTCACTTTGAAAAACATGAATAATTCTAGTTTAGTGGTTGGGTACAAGTTTGTTTATTAAGTTTATAATAGTTCACATTTATTTTTTGTTTATTCATTGATTTTACTCTGGGATATTCTGAGGTAGCACAGCCTTAGAATACATGCTGGCTACATATGCTGAGAAGCCTTGGAAAGGGCAAATTTGTCAATGAAAATGAATTGGGATATGTAACTACGTTTGTAGAATATTGTGAAAGTAAGGAATCTAGCATAGCATCGTTGTATGATTCAGCAGGCTATAACACAGTCAATTTGGGCTTGCATCCAAAGCTTTTATGATTTTGTTATGCTTACTGAACAAGCTTCTAATTTAGAGAAACAAGAATTAACAGTATTAAATCATGATATTTTGAGAGTTTATACTTAGGAAACCTAGGATTTCTAGGACACTAGCCAAATTAGTCTTTCTAAATCAAACAAATAAGCAATCAATGAATCCACATTCAGTAAGTGGCTATGCTGTGACTTGCAACTGTTCTAGGTGTTGAGAAAAACAGATATAATTTTTATTGTACTTTCTCAAAGGACCTGTTTTGAAATACAGGCTTTCATTACCTCTGTATTTTTGGTCAAATCACTTATGTCTCTAGGCCCCACTTTCCTTATCTGTAAAAAAAGGAAGGTTGTTTAACTATCTGGCCTCTAAAGTTCTTTCAATGAAATGGATGGGCCTATTTTAAAATACATACATATATGCATATATACATATATATGTATTTGTATACATATATATGTATATCTATATGTGTATATGTACATTATGGTTTATAGTTTTGAGGATGTAAATTAATAGTATAAAGCATAACTCAAATTTAAAATATAATCAAAATGAAGTCCCAAAAATGGCATCACCAAGGAATTCATATGCTGAAAAATAAAATCACTAAAATGTGGTTGAATTCAGTAATTCTTTCAAAATCCTTTAGGGAAGTGATCACGTTCTCTTTATCTTTGTATCATCCCCCTCCTCCCCCCACCCCCCTGCATACCTAGGACAGCACCTTTCACCAAAGTATGTCTTTTTTTTAAAGCCCACTGAAATGCCCTTACTAGGCCTATTTGTGGTTGTTCAGTTGTTTCAGTCATCTTAATCTTTGTGACCCAATTATAGGCGTTCTTAGAAAAGATATTGAAGTGGTTTGCCATTTTTTTCTCCAGCTGATTGAATAGATGATGAAACTGAAGGAATTAGACTTTAGTGACTTGGTCACAGTCACATAGTTAGTAAATGCCTGAGTCCAGGTTTAAACTCAGAAAGATGAATCTTCAGGACTTCAAGCCTGGTACTCCATCCACTAAGCCACCTATTTGCCTACTCGGCCTATACTCCAAGTAAATGAAAGAAAGAGAATAAAGTCTGTTTATGCTTCTTTTGGTTCTTGACATTGGAGGTCAATTTTTTGGTTTAGTTCTGATCTTCTGTTTATGAAAACTTGAAATCCTTCTATTTCATTGAATGACCATTCTCCTTTGATAAATTATGCATAATTTTATCAGGTAAGTGATTCTTGGTTGTAGTTATAGCTCCTTTGCCTTCCAGAATATCATGTTCAGTAACCTCTGGTGCTTTAATGGTATAGCTGGTAAGTCCTGTGTGATAATGATTGTGACTCACAAATATTTTAATTGTTTCTTTCTGGCCACTTGCAGTAGTTGGCTTTGATTTGATAGTTCTGAAATTAGGCCATAACGTTCCTTTGAGTCTTATTTTGGGATCTCTTTCCTGTGATTATTGGTAGATTCTTTCAATGCCTATTTTGCCATATGGTTTCAGGGTATTAGAACAGTTTTCCTTGATAATTTCTTGAAAGATGCTGTCTAGGTCCACCTTTGGTTATGGATATTAGCTAGTCCAATGATCCTGATATTGTCTCTCTTGGAACCACTTGTTTTAGTGCAGCTCAGGGCTCACACGTGTCCTCCAGTAGCCAGACCTCTCTGTGATTCAATGTAGGGCGGGCAAACATTGATCCTCCATGGAGCAGAATTTCCAGGTCTGCCCCCAGGAGGATGACTGACTCAACAATGGCAGCAGCTGCTTCCAGAGCTCTCAGCCTACAAATGGTAAGGGAATGGAACAACTGGTAACAAAGAGATTACAGGGGTCTCTGCCAGCATTGAGGCAGGATTATGTTGCTTTGCCCATGCTTGGATCTGTGTCACAATGGGTGGAAATCCTAGGGCAAGGAAAACTAGCACATAAGAATTTGTGATGACAGGGAAATAGGGACCCTCCTCACAGTTCCAGAACAGAAAAGAGTGCTTGTAATTGCTCACAGACCAGAGAACTGGCCAGGAGAGGCATAAAAACACCTCCTTAGATCATGCCATCTTAGAAGAACTGAAAACTTACACACTCATAGAAATATCTCTCTAAAACAGCTATCCAAAATCCCTAAAGTTTTTGACAGTGGTCCTTCTACTCTAGAAAGCAGAGCCCTACTTTAACAAAGAGTTAAAAGTCAAGGAATAGGCTGGGAAATTGGGCAAACAAGAGAACAAATATCTGACCATGGAAAGTTACTATGATGAGAAAGGAAGATCAAAACACACACTCTGAAGAAGATAACAAAATCAAAGTTCCAACATCCAAAGCCTGAAAGAAAAATATGAATTGATCTCAGGACATGGAACAACTCTAAAAGGATTTTGAAAATTAATTGAGAGAGTTAAAGGAAAAATTGGGAAGAGCAATAAGAGTGATGCAAGAAAATCATGAGGGCTGGCTAGGTGGTACAGTGAATAGAGCACCAGTTCTGGAGTCAAGAGGACCTGAGTTCAAAACCAGCCTCAGACACTTAACACTTATTAGCCATGTGACTTTGGACAAGTTGCTTAACCCTAATTGCTCTGCCCTTGCCCCTGTAAAAAGCAAAAAAAAAAAAATCATGAAAAATGAGTCAATAGCTTGGTAAAGGTGACACACAAGAACAAATACTGAAGAAAATAACACCTTTAAAAAAACATATGAGGCTAAACGGTAAAAATGTATATAAAATTCACTGAAGAAAAAAAACTCCTTAAAAAGTAGAATTGGATAAATGGAAATGAATGTACAAAAGCTCAGTGGAGAAAATAATTCTTTACAAATTAAAATTAAACAAATGGGTATTAATGACTTTTTGAGAAATCAAGAAACAATAAATAAAATCAATAGGATTAAAAAATAGAAGACTGTGAAATCTCATTGGAAAAACAACTGACCTAGAATATATATCCAGAAGAGGAAAATTTAACAAAAATATTTGACTACCTGAAAGCCATGATAAAAAAAAAAACAAAAAAAAACCAGCCCAGACATCATCTTTCAAGAAATTACCAAGCAAAACTGCTTTGATATTCTATAACTAGAAGGTAAAATAGAAATTGAAATAATATACCAATCACTTCCTGGAAGAAATCCCAAAATGAAAACTCCAAGGAATATTATAGCCAAATTTCAGAGCTTCCAGGTAAAGGAGAAAATATGGCAAACAGTCACAAAGAAACAATTCAAGCATAATGTAGTCACTCAGAAAAAACAAGATGTTGTAGCTTTTATATTAAAGGATCAGAAGGCTTAGAATACAATATTTCAGAGACCAGAGAATTAGGATTACAACCAAGAATCACCTATCCAGTAAATTTGAGTATAATCTTTCCTGCGGGGCAAAAAGGGACATTCAATGAAACCGAGGACTTCCAAACATTCTTGATTAAAGGCCAAAGCTGAGTAGCAAATTTGGCTTTCAAATACAAGATTCAAGAGAAGCATAAAATGACAAATAAGAAAGGAAAATCATAACGGACTTTATAAGGTTAAATGGTTTTTATGTCTACATAGAAAGATGATACATGTAACTCGTAAGAACTTTCTAATTATTAGGAAAATTTGGAGTATATATAGACAGGGCACAGATATGAATTGAATATGAAAGGATGATATCTAAAGAAGTTACAGTATATTGCAGGATAAATTTGCTGTAAAAAATAATGATTGACTTTATTCATAGTATTGTTTAATCTAAGACTTAGAAAAGGTTTGAAAAGAAATTTACCTTTTTATATGTCTTTCAACTTCTTTATCTTAAATCCTTTCATTGGCATAGAATTCATCTTCTCCTGAGTCTATCCTTTACTTTAATGTAAATATTATATCTTTTTAACTTTCCTTCTCCATGCCAAATACATATAATTCTTTCTGCTTTTTTTTTAATACCACAAGATTATACGAATTCAAAGTTTGAAAACCTAGCACTCTAAATGAAGATAATTTATGACCCAACATCCCTGTCTTTGAATTCGTGAC
>JAQQSU010010343.1:0-12450 GCA_028627135.1 Pseudochirops cupreus | reverse complement strand
GGAAAGGCAGATCTGGGAACCTGTGCTGGTAGCCGCCCTGGGTATGCTGGGGTGCTTGCCGTTACATGTGGCCGTCTTGGGGAAAGGGGAGGAGAGGGAGAAAAAAACTTGGAACTCAGAATCTTAGAAAAGTGAATGTTGAAAACTATCTTTACATGTAATTGGAAAAAATAAAATACTATTAAGTAGGAGAAAATAAAAATAAATTTTAAAAAGAGAGAGGTGATATGACCTTGGATAAGTCACTTCCTACCTCCAGGCTTTAGTTTCTTCTATAAAAGTAGAGGATTAGATCAGATCTTCTCTGAGACCTGTCCTAGCAGTAATAGTCTAAGAATCTAGGGCTGCATAGCCAGTAGTCAGGCTTCACTCATTCTCAGTCAGTAGAGAGGAATGTAACTTTGAGAAAGCTTTAAATTGGAATAAAACCCCTTTGTGGCCTAGGTTAGACAAGGATAGAATATTGCTGATACCTGAGAGGAAAGTTTCTGTCTCGTGCCTTTTGCCTCTTCTGTGTCTCCAGCTTAACATTGTACCTGATGGTTAGTGGCTGTTTAATAAATGCTTATTGACCAACTCACTGAATGTCGGTCCCTTGACTTTATAACTGGTACGGTGAAAAAAAGTAGTGGCCTGGGGCCTGCGTTTGAGCTGGTCTCTGCTACTTAAGGGATTTATTCCTGGCAAGCTCGTTTCCTTGTTTGTCCAATGCGAAGGGTTGACTAGCTGATTTCTAAGGTGCTTTCCAGGTCTAGAGCCTGAAATTTTCTTTTATTGAAGCCCTAGACCGTCCCTCTTTAGAGAGAGATCAGTTGGTGTTTAAAGGAGAGTTAATTGAGGGCTTTCCAGGTGGATCTTCTATATGGCACTGCAGGTAGAAGGCCAGATTGATGGCACAGAGAGATCAGCTCCTGTAGACCTGGCTTAGCTAGGAGGATCCTTGTGGCATGGAAACTCGAAGCCTTGCTGCTCTCTGCAAAGATGACCTACATTTCTTGGAATATTTCAGGATCTCCTCTAACTTCCGTCATAGATCTCTGTGTGTGACCGGCAGTCATGTGGAGCACATTAGTCAGGAACAAAAAGGTTTTGAACATCTGTGTGTAAGTGCTAAATCCCGTGGTTACAGCCCTCAAGGAACTTACCTAGGTGCTAGTGGGGGAATAAGACATACACATGAAAAGTTAGTGATGTAGGTGGTATATTACTTAGTCCATCAGCAGGTATTTATTAAGCACCTCCTGTGTGCCTGGGACTGTGCTAGACACTGGGGATACAAATACAGAGTGAAAGAGTCCTGATTTAAATTCTCTTGAGAAAGAAGACATATACACATACATATTTTTACCGAATAAAAACAAAATCAGTGCAAGAAAGTTTAGAAAGAAGGGGCACTAGCCTTTGGGGGGATCAGGAAAGGCTTCAAGTAGAAGGTAGGGCTGGAGCATAGATAGTGTCATGGAAGCAACAAACATGAGCTTGAACAGACTTTGGAAGATGGTGGAGGATAGAAGGGCCTGGTGTGCTGTACATGAAAGGTTGGAGGCGAATGAATGATAAGTGCATTGTAATTGATGTAAGGGATTCTGCAAGGCAGAGGTGACAAGAGAGTGTATGCCAGTATATGATGAGGGACAATCAGGGCAAAGGCTGGAAAGGGGAGAGATTTTTAATGAAGCAGGAAAGGGAGGTTGGGACCAGGTTGTGAAGGACTTTAAATACTGAACCATCTCTGGTTGACCCTAGAGTCAGGAGGGGAACATTGGACTTTATTGAGTGGGGAAAGTGACAGGGTCAGACCTGCTTAAGGAAAATCACTTTGGCAATGGCATAAAGGATGAATTGGAGTAGGGAAAGGCTTGAGGCAGGAAGGCCAATTAGGAGGCTGTTAAACTGTTAGTCCTAGCAAGAGGTATGGTGCCCTGGACAGAAATAAGGAACTTCAGAAAACAAGTGGATCTGAGGAAAGTGAGTTCTACTTTATTTTTTGTCTTTCTGGAGGGGGGAAGACACGGCAATTGGGGTTAAGTGGTTTGTTCAAGGTCACATGGCTTGTAAGTGTTAAGTGTCTAACACCGGATTTGAACTCAAGTTCTACTTTTGACATATGTTTGAGATGTGTATGAGATAACCAGTTGGGTGATATAGGAATAGAGAGTCAAGAGAGAGACTCGGTCTGTGTCCTTTTCTTTTTGGACGCTTTTGTCTTTTGGAGTAGCTGTCTTTGAGCTCAGCTACAAGGGGAATGCTCGTAGAGAATCAAGGGAGCTAATGTGGTCACCAAGTGAGAGAGTACAAAGAAAGAACAGAAAAGATGGTCCAGAACAGAGCCTTGGGATTTACCCACATTTAGGGGGCATGATATGGATAAAGAGCCAGCCAAGGAGACTAAGAAGAATTGGTCAGACAGGTAGGAAGACAACCTCTGTGATGTCATTGTGCATATTCCCTCCAATAATTCTGATCCCAATCTATCAATTCCTTTCTAACTGGTATGATTGTTGTTGTGTCTTACCATAAGCTCGATACAGGGATCCACTTAACATGCCAGGGTCTTCCTTGACTTTTTTTTTTTGAGGGAGGAAGGCAAGACAATTGGGGTTAAGTGACTTGCCCAAGGTCAAACAGCTAGTAAGTGTGTCAAGTGTCTGAGACCGGATTTGAACTCAATTCCTCCTGACTCCAGAGCCAGTACTCTATTCAATGCACCACCTAGCTGCCCCTTCCTTGCTCTTTTCCAACATCAAGAGTCTACTGGTAGAGTGTACAACCTGTCCATCAAATGTTCTCTCTTGCTGTTGCCATATGACCAGTTCATCTTCTTTCTCACTCATACATTTCTTGGATGACACCTTTTACTTTTGTTCTCCATCATCTAATTAGGTTTTAGTGTGTTGAGCCTATTCACAAAGGCCTTCACACATCTACTCTGAGAGCCCCATTGTAGTGTGGAGATGGGCCTGGGCAGTGCACATGCCCAGGCAGGTTCTACCATGCTAGAAAGCTCAGCTCCAGCAATAGACTGAGTTTGCTTTCTGAGGTCAACCTTAGCTAAGTACAGAGATGCTCATCATCAGTTGGCCAGCCACAGGGATAGATTCTTTGGCCACAGCAACCCACGGGACAAAGGAAACTTGTTATCACATGTCAGATGAGTAGTCTGGATAATGAGGACTGCAGGAGATCAGAAGAGCCAGGGATCCCTGGGAGCCAGGACAGGCAGGAAGAATGGGAGCCAGGGCTTTTAGTGTAAGGTTTGGATGGGGGGGGCTCATTCTGGCAACATTCTGAGCAAAGGGGCAGAGGGAGCACATCTCCCACAGCCCACGAGGAGAGCTGGTTTGTTTTCTGTGTGAACAGAGGTTTGGTGTCCACTCAGTATTCTAAGTAGGGCTTTGGAGATGGGATAGGAGGAAGGAGGAACAAGAGGGGAAGGCAGGGACCTGTTCTAGCTTCCCTCCCAGTGATCTTAAAGGCATCAGTCTCTTTTCTTTGCCTTTTTGTGTATGTCAGACCTCCTGATACCAAAGTATTAACATTTTCTTGAGGGTTTGGAATGAGGCAAGGGTAGCGTGAGTTAGAGCAGATTGATTTCCAGATATCTTAGGTGAGGAGCTACTCTCCACCACAGGCCAGTTTGGGTCTTTTGCTGTGTCCCATTTCCGTTGGGCCTCCGTGTGGGTATTCTTCTTGGAGCAGAGTCCAAGGACAGCTAATCAGAAAGATGACCTTCCTTTGATCCTAATCTGTGAAATGTAGCTAGGTACTTGTAGTACCTACCTCACAGGGTAGTTGATGGGTTCAAATGGCATGGAGAATGTTAAACACGAAATCTGAACAGGTTATATGTATTTCTGCTCTCATCAGCATTCTTAGATAGTTCTCTTTCTTTCATTTAAATTTTTATTCTTTATTCTGAACCTACAAACGGCAGTGAACTTGAGCATTCACATACATCGAATAGAAAATGAGGCCCATACATGAAACTGTGAATCTCTATGACATACAGCTTGCATTTTAAGAGAATATAATAAATTTCATTAATTAGCTTTTTTTTAAAGGATGACCATGTCTAGTCCCATGTTTTCTATTTTTTTTTTTGGAGGGGGAAAGACAAGGCAGTTGAGGTTAAGTGACTTGCCCAAAGTCACACTGCTAGTAAGTGTCAAGTGTCTGAGGTCGGATTTGAACTCAGGTCCTCCTGACTCCAGGGCCACTGCTCTATTCACTATGCTACCTAGCTGCCCCAGATGACCATGTCTAAAAGGAAGCCTTTGCTCAAGACCTCAAAGAGAAGAAAAGTCAAGATTTGTACCAGCTGCTTGCCACCTTTCTCACCATTTCCTCTTCTTTTTTGTTTCCCTTCCTTCTTCTGCCTTGACCCACTCACCCCTCCCCACCTGGGCACCTGTAACAATCTCATAGTGTGCTGGAGATCCTCTTTCCATTTTCTCTTAAAAGTCTTATCTTCTGTGAAGGCCAAGCTTCTTAGATTCTACTGAAAAATGGCGTTGTTTCAGGCTACCAAAATATATGCTTTCATAGCCAGCAAAATCTAGTGAGTTCTCCTGAGGTAGAAGCCCTTAGTGGGGCCAAGGCCCAAGTCTTAGTGGGCAGAGTCAGGGCCTTTGTCAGCAAAAAAGTTCCGCTTACTCAGAGGACCTGAGAGCTAGGCTTGGGCTGGAACCAGATTACCCACAGTGGTAGCTTATTCCATTTCTTCATTTGGCTCCATCTGTAAATTCCAGCCTGTGGTAGCCTGCTCCCTTTGCCTCCTCCCAGATTAGTGGTTAGTCTCTTGAACTTCATCTTCGTGGGGTGCTAACTTTTAGTTTTAGTTTGATGCTGGCTCACCTTCTTCTTTTTTTTGGAGGCAGTCAGGGTTAAATGACTTGCCTGGGGTCACATAGCTAGCTAGTATCTGAGGCCAAATTTGAACTCAGGTCCTCTTGACTCCAGGGCCAGTGCTGTATTCACTGCACCATCTAGCTACCCCTGAGTCCCCTTTTCAGAGTACTGTCCTGTGCTTTTTCCTAGTCTCCCTTTTCTCTCTATTGGCCCAACCTAGCCCTAGACAATCTGTAGTACATTTTCCATTAGTTTTTTTATTGAGACTTGGCGCCTATTTTCGTCTCAACATGAAATAAGGAAATGATGAGACAAGTACTTAGGGGAAGAGACTATTTTTTTATAGCCCAGGAGTATCATATATGATGCTTCATATTATGGTATGGTATACTCTTTCTCTTTTAGAATAAACTTTATTTGTTATGGAGTTTAAAATTCTGAACCAGAATTCAATAGTATGTGTTTTTTCCATACTTTAACTAGGAGTCAGCTATCTTGGTCCTCACATTTTGCTGAGGACCACGAATGCTGTAGCTATTCCACAATATAACATTTCCCATCCTCAGAGTCTCATAATTTCCTTCCCTGTCCTCCCTCTACCCCCTGCCCTCCCTTCCTCTCAAGCCAGCAATGAGAGTATAGATTGAAGCTGCTTTCCTGGTCCTCCTCTGGTTAGGGGTGAGGATGTGGGGGCTGTGCTTAGGATAGCAGAATTTGATTTTGAACTAGGAGACCCATTCAACTCCCTGGCATTTTGTCAGTTAGCCTACTGTGGCTGGTGACTAAGGAGAGGAAAAGTCTGAGTCTCTCTGCCATAGCCTTCAAAAGATTAGAAGGAGAAATGGGGGAACCAGGATCCTATAAATGAATCCTGGCAGACCTAAGACCTTGCTAAAACCAGGCCTCTGCCTCAGAGAGCAGCCTTAATCTTTAGTGGTACCAGGTAATTAGTGGTTTGGGGATATGCTTTTGAGACTTCCAGCAGCTGAACCACACCCTTTGGCCCAATTGATCCTCTCTTTGGAGGTATGTCTGCAGTTTTCCTGAGAGGGTGGAGGAATAACTCTGTAATTCTTGGGCTCCTGCCTCCTAGTTGTTAACCATCCAGCAGCTGCTAGTATGCCCCTAACCTCCAGACCTGTCTCTTACCTTTTACCAGGAATGGGGAACCTATGGCCTCGAGGCCACAGGTTCCCCATCCTTGCCCTTTGCCTTAAGTTGAGGATGATGGAGAGTGTTGGCTAGCAAGAGAAAAAAGGCCCTATTACTCTAGGTTCTTAACCTGGAGTCCATTAACTTGGTTTTTAAAATATATATTTTTATAATTAGTTTCCTTTGAAAGCTTATGTATTTTAGTTTAGGCATTTTGAAAGCATTATTTTGAGAAGGGGTCCACTAAGGGGATTGTGACTTAAAGAAAGTTAAGAGCCCCTGACCTAGGAAGTGAGAACCTCCCTCTCACCTGCCTGTGCTCCTTTGGCTCTCAGTGTCCGAAGGATCTTTGACCATGTGCCTGAATTCTTGCCCAGCCAAGTCGAGGTTTCTGCACTGCTCTTTATGGATCTGTTTTGACTTTGTTTTGAGGAACAAGTCTTCATTCTCAGATTCTGTGTTTCTGTTGTTTCTCCCTTCTCCTCGGTCCTAGAACATCTGGGTCAGATAAATAGAAACTGGCTCATTGTAATGAAGGGAGAGCAAAAACCACAGCCTGAGCCATTGAAATGACCTCATGCAGTAGAAGTCGTTAGGGACCACTGGAAAACAGTCTTGTTTGAACATGTGTATGGGAAGGAGAGCAGACTGTCTGTGGTTTGCATTTTCGTGTTTCATTTGCAGTGGCGTTTTCCTGGGGATTTGAGTAATCTGGGTTTGGCAGGGAGAAAGAGAGGCATCTGCTCTTCACTCTTCTCTAGTCAACTCCCACCTGCAGCTCTGTCCCTTGCCTTCTGCCTCAGAAAACAGCTAGTCTTGGGTGCTGTGACTGCAAATGAAAGAAGGACAAAGGATTTCGTGGCAATTCTAAGAGCACTGGAGCCAGTAGGCGGGCAGCATGAGTATTTGACCCATCAAAAGAGACATGTGTATGTCAGAGAACATGTGTATGTTTCAGACTAAGAGCCCGTACTCCACTTTTTCCTCCCCTTTTTGTCCTAGGCTACTCTGAATCTCTTGGGTGTCCAGTTGTCGTCATTCACTGTTCAGAGCTAGATTTCACCCTAGTATTTACATTGTGGATTTTTTCTTTCAAATAGTGGTAATCTTGTTCTGTTAAATCTTAGACGTTTGGTATCTCTCTAGCAATTTGGTCTCCTAATTGAAGATAATTCTCTAGAGAAGTTGTTTCTAAACCTATAGCTGAAATCCCTTCTGGTATGAGAATGTGGCCCTTAGGCTACCATTTTGTATTCAAATGTTGCCTTTGATATTTAGATATGAAAGCGTTATCTGATGGTCTTAGTGGAGTTTGGGAGGGACTCTTAAGAGTTTGGCTAGGGAAAAGATTGCGAATGGAACCAAGGACTGACTTGTTTATTGGCTTGCACTAGACTAGACCATTTCTCTGCTCTGACATAAGAACGGCTCTCTGGTCTAGGACTTGATTGGCTACTCTGTCAGAGAACTCAAAGATTCCAAAACTGAGCCATGTCCTTAGCCAGGGAGAGTTCAGAGAATTGTATATTTAGACCTGGAAGGGACCTTAGAGGCCATCCAGTCCAACTCCCTCATTTTACAGATAAGTAAACTGAGGCCCAGGGCAGTTAAGTGACTTAACCCAGGTCACATAACTAGGGAGAGCCTGAGACAAGGTTTAAACTCTGGGCTTTTCTACGTCTGGCACTCTATCTTAATGAAGACCCTTTTCTATTTAACATACGTTTGTCTAGTATCTGTTGTGGACCTTTCTCACTAGGCTAATCACTTGTTAGTCTGGTAATATCCGGATCCTGTTGAAATTTAGTGAGAACTTGGGTCTTAAGTGATGTTCCAGTTCCTCTTGCAAGTTGCTGTCAGTGGATGGCTCCAGATAATCAGGATGCAGGCAGGTGATTGGGTCTTACCTTTTTTTGGGAAGTGGCCATTTCTGGTTTTGTTTCCCAGTTCTTTTTTTCTACCTCAGTGTGGATGGTAACGGAGCTATCCTAATGGTTTCTGATTATTGTTTCTGCCTTCACAACATTTCTTGCCCTATCTCTCTTGGGCTATTGCAATAACCTTGTAATTGGTCTGTCAGCCTTAGGTCTTTCCTCACTCCAGTCCATCTTCTCTCCTCAGACACCAAACTAATTTTTCCTAAAACATGGGTCAGACATGTCAACCTAGCCTTCTCCCATTCTCCCCCGCCAATCAGTAAAACCCAGCGGTACCCTATTATTTATTATTTCTGGAATGAAATATAAAGTTCTCTGGGTAGCATTTAAAGTTCTACATTGCCTAGCCCCTTCCTATCTTTTCAGACTTTTTAAACCTTGCTTTCCCTCTGTGTACTTTGTGATCCCAACAACCCTGGTCTCCCTGAAGTTCCTTAACTAGACTTAACTCTCCATCTCTCTTTTTTTCTGTGCCTTTGTGCCAAATATCCTTTGTAACTGTAATTCTCTCTCTTCTTCCCTCTGCCTCCCAGCTTCCTTCAAGACCCCAGCGTATATTCCATCTTCTTCTAGAGAACTTTCCTGGTCCTTTTCCCAGTTGCCTTCCCTTCTCAGATTAGCCTCTTGTTCACTTGGGAGATGGAACTAGGGGGGAGGAGGACATCTGTCTGGATATACTTCCTTATCTTTAGTAACTTTCATATAATTATCGTTTAGTTTTGGAGTAGGAGGGTAACTTTCCTATCACCTTAGTCCAATTTCTTAGTTTTACAGATATTTAAGCTAAGGCCTGGAGAGTTGAAGTGGCTTGCCTGAAGTCACATACCAGGTTAATGACAGAGACAAATGAGTCTTGGCTTTCTTATAACCCACTCTGCTCTCAATCCCCAGCACTAGCCATCCATCCCTGTTGCTGGTATTCATCCTTTATTCTTGAGGAGGACCAAGGACATCACAAGGATTATGTCTTGACTTTCAAGTGAATTGGGTTTAAGTGAAGCAGAGCTTTCAAATTCACTGGCCTTTTTGTTTGTTTACTTTTTGTCTTCCTAGATATCTGTACACATTTGTTACTGTTGACCACTCTGTTCTTCTGATGTTCTCTATTTTCTTGGCTTCAGAAACATATTCTTCTAGCTTTCCTACTTTTCCAATTATTTTTTCTCTATTTCCTTCACTAGTTCATTTCTTGGTGCCCTGTCTCCCTAACTCATTTAATTCCATGGCTTTGACCGTTCTCTCTGTGCTGATGTCTTCCATATCTATATCTCCAGCCCTGACCTCCATATATCTGTTTTTTCTAGTACATTTCCACCAGGATGTCTCCTCATCATTGTAAATTCAGTGTGTTGCAAACTCAGCTTATGATCCCTCTAACTTTATATTTCTGTCTGTATTGTCACTATTTACTCAGTCTCTTCTGTTGGAAACCTTGGTGTCCTCTTGAACTCTTCCCAGTCCCTTATCTCTCACATCTAAGGTACCTCTATTTCCTGTCAGATTCACCTCTGCAAAATAGAATGGGTTGGAAAAGCATTTGTTAAACACTTACTTTATGTCAAATCCCATGCTAAGTGTTGGAACTACAAATAAAAAGCAAAAAAGTCTCTCTATCTCTCCTCTCTCTCTCTTTCTCTTTCCTTCTTTCTTTTCATTCTCAAAATCCCTGCTTTCAAAGAGCTCATATTCTAATTAGGGAGACAAGACATACAAGAGGGCTCAGCTTCAGGACGAATGGAAAGCCCAGTTGACTTTAGGGAGCAGTGATAAGGCAGGTAGTTCTTGACTCGACTTTTGGTCTTTGAACGTTGGAGTGCAGTGGGGCTCTGGGTTATTTCAGGGAGGGATAGGGATGAAGTAGGTCAGCATTCAACCAGGAGAAGGCCTCCAGCCCCTTGTTGAAAATGGAGGATGAGGAGGGGTGGAGCAAGGCTAGACTAGGCCAATTCTCCTGAACCCTCAGACCGCCATTAGTCTTCTCTGCTATCACTACTCTCTTTCAGACATTGATTCCTATTTACCTAGACAGTTTTAATAACCTCCTAATAGACATTCCTGTCCATGCTTCCTATCCTCCACAGTCAGTCTTAATGCCTCTGCCAGACCCATCTTTGTGCATAAAGTTGTGTTACTCCTCTGCTCAAAACCTTCAATAGCTCCATCTTATCAAAGTTATTAGTTATTTGACTGGCATTCAAAGCTCTCCACAGTCAGGTACTGTTCTACTTTGCCAACACTCTCTTGTACTGCTGGCTTCCCATATATTCTCCATTCCAGCTAAACTACCATAGTAGTATCCCCAAATACAGCTAATGCATTCTGCCTTCTATGTGTTTGCTGTCATACTCCTTCCTGTGCCTCAAATACTTTAAAGTACAATTTAATGCCATCTTCCTTGGGAATGCAGAGAGCTGTTAAGAGCACCAAAGCAACTTGTCAGTAACAGTCTTTTCCTAAAGACCCCATATAGCACCTTATTCTTTACCTAATACTGTTATCTTATAACATTGTGTCCTGTGGTTAGCTATTTTTCTGTTTTATTCCTCTTTTTGTTTCTGTAAGTGCCATGAGGTCAGGGATCACATCTTCAGCAAACTAGCACCTAGCATGTTGTTCTGTACTTAGTAGGTGTTTCATATATCTTCTGATTGCCAAGCCAGTGTTCTTTTTATTTTTTTTATTTCTTTGTATTAGACCTTGATCTTTTTACTACCTTGATCTTGCTTTGTTCTCCAGGGTGACCCTAAAAGTTGGTTGAAGGAGCTATAGGGCGGGTAAGGGTTCTTTCTGGTATCTAACTTCTTAATTACAGGCCTCTTTGCTTTACCTGACTCATTAGGGAGGGTGTCTATCTAAATGCTTCCATTAGACATGGAATCATATGAATCTCAGAGTTGTTACCTTGGAATGACCTTCAGGAACTACTTAGTCTAACTTCTACCCAAAGCAATAAGAGAAGATATAGCATCTGTTAGAAGACCTCTAGTAACTGATTTCCCTGTGTTCAAGGACAGCACGTTCCATTTTTGTACATCTCTGATTGTCACATTGGGCCAAAATCTATTTCCCTGTGGCTTCCTTCTCCTTTTGCCCTCTGAGACCAAGCAAGCACATCTAATTCCTTATATGACAGCTCTTCAAATATCTGATCATTTCTTCCCTAAGTCCTCATCTTCAAGCCAATACCCCCAATCCCTTCGATGGATTCTCATTTCTGGTCCCCTTACCATCATGCTCATCTTCCCCTGGACATGTTCTAGTATGTCAATAACCTTTCAATGATGTGGTGGCCAAAACTGGACACTGTCCTCTAGATGTGCGCTGACCAGGGAAGAAGATAGTGGATTCTGGACAAAATTATGGACATTTCTTTCTTTATTTCTTTTTTTTTAAAGTAAGTGATAAAAACTCTGGGACAAGGAATAAAGACTTTTCACTCTCCTGAAACTTAAAGCCTTGCAGAATGGTGGTAGGAAGGGATGGAGCCAAGATGGCGGCATAGAAGCAGCAAGGTACCACAGCTCCCACATAGCCACCTCAAATAACCATAATATATGACTCTAAACAAATTTTACTTTCCAAAACTCACAAAAATACACCTCCCGCTGAAGGCAGCTTGGCAGGAAGGGCTCATCGCAGCATGCTGGGAGCCAAAACCAGCCCAGCCTGAAACCATCGCTTGGCCCCGGGGGTAGCCAGGACAAACCACAGCTGGAGCCTTCAGGAGAGTGGATCAGTGGCAGCTGTGGCAGTTTCCAGAATTATCAAGCAATAAGAAACAAGGACTAAGTGAAAGGTCAGTGGAACTCAGCTAAATTTGGGGGAGAAAAGCAGTCAGACCGAACTGCCTCCAGGGCCAGGAAGCAGCAGAAGCAGTGGCCCTGCAGCCACTTCCACACGGCTGCTTCAGAGCTCCTGGCCTGAAGACTGCAGGGGGGCCAAGTGATCGTTCAGAGGCTAAGTGCTGTCATGTTGAGTGGCCTGGATCCGTATTGTGGTCTTGAGTGGTGGTCCTGGGGTGTGTTTTCAGTGAGCCAAAGCTGGTGGGGGCTGCAGCAGCCTCCTAATAGCTCCAGTGGCTTCAAAAACCCCAACGATTTGGGACAGAGCTTTCCCCTCTGGAAGCAGAGTTCCACAGAGCTAAAAAATCAAGTAATTCATTGGCAACATGAGCAGGCAAAGGAAGCAAAGTTAGAACAGCAACCGAATTTTAGATTCCTTCTTAGGGGACAAAAAGGATCAAAGCATGGAACAGGAGGAAGACAACACAGTCAGAACTCCCACACCAAAAGCTTCCAAGAAAACATGAATACTTCCTACAAGCCATAGAGCAGCTTAAGAAGGATTTTGAAAAGCAAATAAGAGAAGTGGAAGAAAAATTGGGAAGAGAAATGAGAATGATACGAGAAAATCATGAAAAGAGAGTCAACAACCTGACTGAAGAAATAACACCTTAAAAAATAGATTAACTCAAATGGCAAAAGAGGCCCAAAAAGCCAATGAGGAAAAGAAT
>JAQQSU010010342.1:0-12450 GCA_028627135.1 Pseudochirops cupreus | reverse complement strand
ACTGAGAGAGGATCCATGGGTACTTGTATATGAATAGCAAGAGAGAATTCAGGAATGCAAGAATATTCATATATTTATATATAAGAATATGTATGAGAGAGAGAACATATACATACAAATATCCATGAATATAGAGGATACATGAGTATTTATACCTGTCAGTATATAAAGTGATTCTAGGAATACTCAGCTATGAGGAGACCCATCCAAATCTTCCACCATCCTTTTCTCTAGGATGTTAGATAGGAGTTAATGTTCTAAACCTGTTTTTTCCCTTGGGTGAAAGAGTCTTCCACTTATGACAATCAGATGTTCCTTCTTGGTGCCCTCACCTTGATAAACAATTGATGCCTGGTAAACTTCTTTATGAAATTATTTCATTGGATGTGTGTGTGTGTGTGTGTGTGTGTGTGTGTGTGTGTGTGTACCTACACTCCACATTCCCTGTTCAGTCATGAAGAACACTTTGGAACAGGTCAGGTTGGAGTGCATTTTAATGTAGGCCACATCTTTTTTTTTATATGAACTTCAGTGTTTCCTTAGATAAGTTAGGGGCTAACGTGTCCAGCCTCTGGGCCTGTGGCTGAAGTGCTTACAGCACTCATGGTGAAGGGGCTGTCCTATATTCCTTGCCTCATTTTGACAAATAGTTGGATTTTCCTCCTGCTTCTGGCTTCATCTTCTTACTCTTCAGGCTGTTTGTTGCAGGGAGACAATTTTAGTGATTGAGGTCCAGGAGACTGATCTCTGCGGTTTGGGGAAGATCCTAGGAGGGTCCTGTCTTGTGATATGGCAGAGCCAGATAGACCTGCCCAGGGTGGGAAAGGAAGGAGCACATGGGCTTGAGTCAAGGGCTTAGTGAGGCTCCCTTCCCCACCCCCAATGCCTACAGCACCCTATTAGAGTCCAAGTAAGTCCCTTTGCATAGCCTAAAATTCTCTCCTCTGTTCTGTCCACCATTTCCACCTTTCCCAACCAGAAAAACCCACCTGGCATGCAGCCCACCTCCAACAAGCCATTCTGAATCCCCTTGTCATCAAAACTTGCATCCTCTGCCCAACTCTTTGCTACCACTACTATGTCAAAGACACAGCTTTCCCCCCACTGGATTGGGAGTTTTCAGGAGGCAGGTAACAGGGACCTTGCCTAGGTTTGATCTCCAAATGCCAAGAAAATGTTCAAGTAGGCCTTCGAGTGGAGCTATTGGGGGCCCTCCCTCTTGTTTCAGACATGGAAGAAACTCATTCAGGGGAGACCTGGGATTTACTCAGGCTCACCCTGCTAAGCGTGTGTCCTAGGCTTGCTTTTGTCCTTCACTGAACCCCACTGCCATTAATGGAGTCCTCCCTTCCCCACCCAACCCTTAGCCTTATGGGTAACCTGTCCAAGTCTCAGTGTGAGAGCTAACCTGCTGCTGGTGGAGGAAGAGGCTTCCCAGGGCTTATTGGGCCCATCTAGCTTTGCTGTCAGAGGAGAGAGATGCCAACAGGTCAGCCAGCTAGCCTGGCATGCAAGAGAGTCTGCAGCTCAAGTCCTGGTGCTGCCACTTCCTGTGGCAAAGGTTGTGGGCCTTTGACTAGGTCTCTCCTCTCCTCTTGACTTCAGTAACTCTTTCTTTAAAATCGCTAGGTTAATCTGGATGACCTCTGGGGTCTCTTTTAGCCCTCCATCCTATGAAAGCATCCCAGACCATTCTCTCCCACCCAACCACCCCTTCTGCTGAGAAAGATAGTCTAATGCTTTCCCAGGGGGCCACCATGAAAATTCTGCCATTACTCTAACCCCAAAGGCCAGAATCAAGCCCAACAGTCTTGGTGGACCTGCTTCCTGAGCCAGATGCACCCCTAACCCCATAGTGGATGCTCAGGGGGCAGAGAGGTGAAGGTCCCCTAGTGACCAGGCAGCCCCGGTTTTCCTACCTTTATTGGCTCCAGTAGTCGCAGTGCCTGTGGCCTCTGCTCAGGAGCCTGAGCCCCAGGTGGGCATGGAGAGGGTCCCCAGGCATCTCTCCCTATCTATATGAATCATAATTCTATCTAATTTTTAGTATTTTCTATTCATATATATATCAGTACTCCTACATTCTTTCTTTTCATATACATAAATGTTCATAGTTTCTCCATATATATATATAGACATATTCTTTCTATGTGTTAATATATGTGAATTCTCTTACATTTGCTTTATATTCCTTTGAGTAGTCCACTGCATCTCTTCCTGTGTGAGAAATTTTGAGAACTTATACATACATGCATACATACATACATGTATATACACACAAATATATATTTGCTCACAAATACATATATATATACAGAGAGAGTGTATGAATACTTATATATACAAATATGTAAAGATATGTGAATACTCATATGTATGGAGTTATGGAGTGAGTACTCATACATGCATATATATATGTACATGTATACACACACACACACACACACACACACATATATATACAGAGATTGAGAAAGTGTGTGAATACTTATATATACAAATACGTAAAGATATCATGAATACACATATGTATGGAGTTATGGAGTGAGTACTCAAATAGGAAGAGAGAGAATATGTGCATATCATGTGCATGAATACAGATAGAATATGTGTCCTCATATGTGAATAGATGGAGTAAAGATGAATTATCATATGTATGAATATTGAGAGAGAATGACTATATGTATTGTGAATATATGATTGATAATATAATAGGAAAGAGGGGAACTCATGTATATTTATTAATATAGAGGCTTGAGGCTTGAGGAATATCAGCCTGGGGGGGTGGCGGGGCGGTGATCAAGCTCCATGTACCTGGTAGGTGAGTTCTCTCCTTATCTTGCCTGGAACCAAGACTCCACCTCATTTCCCATGCTGCTTCTCCCTCCCCTTTTCAGTTTCTCTTTTATGTATTCTCTCCCCCCATTAGAATGTGAATTCTTTGAGGGCAGGGGATGTCTTGTGTTACTCTCTGGTAAGTAAGGCATCACTCTGCTTTCCTCCTTGCTTGGCATAGTGCCTGGCATATAATAAGTGCTTAATACATTCTCTGTGCCCTCTTTGTCTCTTTCTCTGTTTCTGTCTCTCTGTCTCTGCCTTCTTTCCCTCTCTCCATCTACTTCTCTCTATCTCTAATGGCAATGGGAATTTGAAGACCTTCCCTGCCCCTTAATAAGACCTAGGGGAGAGTTTGAAGGCCTTCCCTGCTTTGAAAGTAAACTCTGCCCCCTAATAGGCTAAATGTAGTCACATGGAGCCTGTGGCAGGAGGAGTTTGCTGAAGGGAAGCAGAGCCCACAGGAAGAGAGAGGTGCTCTGGAAGAGAGAGGTGCTCAGGCAAGGAGATAGAGACGTTTGTGAGTAAATATTGATCTTGTATTGGTTTATGGGAAGGCCGAAGGATGCTGTGGCTCTCGGTGTTATTATGGCTTCTGAATATCTTTGGTACTATGATGGAATTGGCTTAATGGTTTTGGGATGTGGTTTTCTGGTGTCTAAATAAATGTTTTGGTTCTGTCCTCTACCTGAAGAATCTGTTATATTTTGTGATCAAACATCATGCAATATTTATAGTCACAGTCTTTATTGTGATGGTGGGCACTGCAAATATTTCATTGGTGCTGCACCATCCCATGCTCCTTCTTCTCCCTCAGTCCTCAGTCACTTGCCAACTCTTACCACTATTGGAACACAATATCTCTTATATCAATCCCCTTCTCTCCATTCACGAAACACTTCTCACCTGGGCTATACTTCCTATATTCAATAATGTCCTAATTAGTCCCCCTATCTTCAGTCTCTTTTCTCATTAATCCATGCTGCATTTAACTCCCAAAGAATATTCTAAAGCTGAAATCTCATCATGCCCTGTCCCACTTCAGTAAAATCTACTAGTTCCCAGTATATCTAGGACAGGGGTTCTTAGACTGGAGTCTGAGAATGTATTTTAAAACACTTTAGAAAATTATTTTTTGAATATCTGGTTTACTTTGTCATTTTTTTAAATTTCATGTTCTTATATTTAAAACAAAAATTATTCTGAGAAGACGTCCACCCTGCCAAAGGCTCCAACAGAGAAAACACAAAGAAATTTAAGAAACTCTGCTACAGAATTAAATTAAATCTCCTTTCTTTGTCATTTAAGGCAATTTGAAAACTGGCTATAATCCACATCTCTCACCTTATTATATAGAATTCTTCTTCACATACTCTACAATCCAGCCTAATAAGCCCTCTGTTGTTCTTCACACATAACACTTCATATACCATGTATGTCGTGTCTTTGGCCCCTTTTCTGAGGGTAGCTGACAGAGTTTGAACCCCAATGGCAGGTTAGGGGGATATCTATCCCAAACATGTGAAGGCTTCCCATAGTGGCATGGAGGACAAGAATAATTTGTTCCAACAGCCATGACAGCGACTGAAGCAGGCCTGTAGAGTGCTTAGAACTTGGCAAGACATCAGAAACACCAAGGTGATCCACTGCATCCCACAGCTATTAAGAGTGGTCTTGACTTTTGTCTTGCCACTGGACTTGAGTAACTCTGGAAGAGAGAGTGAGGCTGACAAGTTTCCTCAACTCTGCCTCACTTAATTCCAACTCACAAGACACCCCTCTTTGATATCACTGGTCTTCTTTGGAAATGAAGGACAAACAATATGCCATTGGCCAGGTTGTCCCCCATCCCTGGAATGCATCCCAGACTCACCTCAGCTTAGCAGAATTCTTAGTTTTCTTCAAAAGTCAGCTCAGATGAAACTCCTACAGGTGGTCTTTCCTTATCTTCTCAGGTGTTAGAGACAGGTTCCCCCAGCCAAGTCTCTTGGATTTTCTTAATATTTTGTATATATTAATATCTAAATCATGTTATCTTTAGAATCGTATGTGTGCTCCTTAAGAGCAAAGGTGTTTTCATTTTTGCCTTGGTGTCCCCATCACTTAGCACAGGGCCTGGCACAGAATGGGAGCTTAATAAATGTTTTTTGGTCAGTTAATTGTCATTTTAAAAATATAGCACAGCCTTTTGGTGACATCTCGTGTCCAAAATGAGAACAGACAAGGAAGATTAATGAGCGCTGTCTCTTAGCTGACTCAGATTAGACTATATTTTGTGGGCAATCTCATATCAAAATCATAATATTACATTCTGACTCATTTAAAAACCTAGATTTGCCAGATTTTAACTGATGTGACCTAGCACACAGGCTTCATGTGGGCCCTCACTCCTACACTTCCTTACAAAAGGAAGGGAAAAGTCCAATCAAGTGCCATTTTAAACTCTGTTACCTATAGACAAGTCAATCTCCACCTGTTCAAAACAGACCTCGTTATCTGGTCATTTTCTGATAGGTGAGCTCCCACCTTATCTTGCTTGGAACCAAGCCTTCACCTCATTTCCTAGCCATCAGCTCTAAACTAGGCTGCTGCTCCCTCCCCTTTCCGGATTCCCTTGATTCATTCCCTTCCTCCTCTAGAAAGGGAGCTCTTTGAGGGCAGGGACTGCCCTGTGTTCCTTGCTGGTATTTATGGGCTCAGGGCTTAGCGCGTGGGAAGAGGATACTTGTGTGAGTTGAATAGGAAGGGATAATATCTGAAAAAATAAAATTCCGGGGGTGAGAGAGGAATATATTGGGAGAATGGGAAAGGGAGAGGTAGAATAGGGTAAATTATCTCACATAAAAGGGGCAAGAGAAAGCTTTAACAGCGGAGTGGAAGATAGGGGAGGTGTGGTGGTGGAGTGAGTGAACCTAAGTGTTTAGCACAATGCCTGGCACATACTTAATAAATGCTCTCTCTCTCTCTCTCTCTCTGTGTCTCTCTCTGTCTCTGTCTCTGTCTCTCTCTGTCTCTGTCTCTCCCTCCCTCTCCCATCTCTAGATAGAATCTATCTCTAGCCCATGCTTCTCACTCTCCCTCACCTCCCATATTCAGTCAGTTGCCAAGCCCTCCTACACAACATCTCTTGTATCTCTCCTCTTCTCTCTATTCATGCAACCTCATCACTTTTTACCTGGGACATTAGAGTAGCCTCCTAGTAGGCCTCCCTGCCTTAATTTCTCCTTTCTCCTATCCATCCTCCTCTCAGCTGCCAAAGGGAAATTCCTAGGTCCCATGTCCATTCTCTGCTCAATAAACTCCTGTGACTACCTAATACATCTGAGATCAAATGCAAACTCCTCTGTCATTGAAAATTATTCATCACCTGGGCTATGCTCTCCCTTTCTAGCCCTGATATTATTCCCCTTCATGTTGCCTATAATTCAGCCAAATGAGCCTTCTTGCTGTGCATCACACATAAAACTTCACACATAAAAACATTTACCATCTACATGCCTTTGCAGAAGCCATTTCCCATGCCTGGAGTGCATTCCACGCTCTTCTCTGCCTCTGAGAATCCCTAGTTTCCTCATTGCCACCATGAGGCTTTTTCTGACCATATTATATCCCCACGCCCACCAAGGTTGGATCTCCCCCACCCCCACCCCCACTCCCACCCCCACCCCCATCCCCACCCCCACCCCCACTCCCACTCCCACTCCCACTCCCACTCCCACAATTACCTTGCACTCTGTTTATATTTTGTTTATACCTTTTACATGGCCTTGCTGCATCCACCGCTAGGACTTGAGCTCCTTAGGGACAAGCACTATTTCATTTTTGTCTTTGTATCCCCAGGACCTAGGCCAAGGATGGACATAAACTAGGGGCTTAATGAATGATTTTTTAATAATTAATTGCAATTGAGGAACAACATGGTGTTTCTCTGACATCTGTTGGTGATGCTGGATATTGCAGTTTACTGAAATGTTTAGGCCAATATTACACTTTAGAAATAGGTTAATTAATTGATTGATGTTAGCAATAGGATTTTTGTGTTTTCCCTCCTCCGTCCACTCCATAATCACAGAATTTCAGAGCTGGAAAGAGTTTCAGGCCATTATTCTAACCTAAATGAGGATTCCTTCCACAATATCTCCTAACAAGTACTTTGATTTGAAGGCTACCAATGACAGGAAAGCCACCACCACCTTCCAGGACAGCCCATTCTACTTTGGGACAGCTCGAAGAGTGAGGAAATTCTTCTGCCCTGTGTGACAGATTCTGGGTCTGCAACTTTTATCCGTTGTTCATACTTCTGTTCACCAAGACTAAGTTTAATCTTTCCTCCTCATAGTCCTTCTAAGAGTAGAAGATGTCTACCTTGTCCCCACCTGAGTCTTCTCTTATCTAGGCTACTTCTCCATCCCTACTTCCTTCAGTGGATCCTCCTACGACTGAACTCAAGGCTCTCCGTCATTCTGCCTGCCCTTCTCTGGATGCTCTACAGCAGTGGTTCTCAACCTTCCTAATGGCCCAACCCTTTAATACTTGTATGTGGGCGTATCTGCATGTGGGTGGACCCGCCTGGATATGGATAGAGAAGCGGTGTCTCAGTTCCTAAGACCATTGGAAATATGTGTTTTCCGATGGTCTTAGGCGACCCCTGTGAAAGGGTTGTTCAACCCCCAAAGGGGTTGCGACCCACAGGATGAGAACCCCTACTGTACAGCTTACCAATGATTTTCCTGAACTGTGGAACTGAGAACTCCACACAAGACTCCAAATTCTCCATCTTCCATACCAATCCTGTCTACAGCATCCCAAATAATTGGTCATCTGGCATCAACTTGAATGCCAAAGTGATGAGCAATTCCCTAACTCACAAGTCAACACATTCCATTTCCAGACAACTCTAATGATTGCAAATATTAAGTGGATTCTATGAAGATCGTGGAGTAGGTCAGAAAATTCCAAGCTCTCAAGATTTTTCCCCACAAAAGAGCTAAAATAGCACCTCAGGGCAAGCAACATGCAAGTAAAAATAAATAAGGATAGAGGCATAAAAGGGGTCCTCTTGATACAATCCTAGAAGATCTGAAGGCAAATCCTGGGCTGAGGTTTAATCCCTGTGAAGAGCAAGGGCTTCCAGGCTAGGTCCACTTAACCAAGCAGCAAGCCCTGGGGTTAGCTGGGTTGGGAGGCTGCCTGAGCCCCAGGCCACAGGAACTTTTACTTCTGGCCAGTGACAGGAGTTGGGGGACTGAGCCTGGGAAGATGGAGGGAACTTCTGCTGATGAGGAAAGACAGACCCAGCTGTGCTGCAGAGAGCTGAGGGAGGAGAAAGAACCAGCACATGTCGGTTGAGTGCAGAAGTAGTGGGGCAGGACATCCTGTGGGCACTTACAGGAGGCTGGAGGTTTGGCTTTGGCTCCAAGCTAGAGGGGAGAACTGAAGATCTGAGGCCAGAGGCACCATGCCCCATACCCCAGGGCTAAAGGTGATTATAAAAATTAAGCTATTACTATAAAAAATGCACAGGCAAAGGAGAAAGAATCCAACCATAAGAAGTTAGTATGGGAATAGAGAAGACCAGGGTTTATCTTCAGAGGAGGATATTTAAGCAGAGAAACCTTCTTCTACCCCAAAGAGTAACATCAAATGACCACTTTCCCTAAAAGAATTTATAGAAGAACTTAAAAAAAGACTTTAAAAATCAAATGAGAGAGATTGAGGAAAAACTAAAAGAAAAATAAAAACAATCCCAGAAAAACAAGAAAATCAACCAATTAGAAAAGGAGATCCAAAATCTTTAAGAAGAAAATGACTCCTTAAAAATTAAAATTGGATAAGGGGAAACCAGCAAAGTTATAAGAGACCAAGAAATAATAAAACAAAATATAAATAAAAAATAGAAGAGAAAGTGAATCATCTTATAAGAAAAACAACTGATCTGGGGAACAGATCAAGAAGAGAAAAGAACAGATCAAAAAGAATAATCAGACTACCTGAAAGCTATGACCAAAAACAAAGAATCTTAACACAATAATAAAAGAAATAATTAAAGAAAATTGTCCGGAAGCACTAGAACAATGGGGAAAAGTAGAAATAGAAAAAATTCATCAATCACCACTTGAAAAAGATCCTATGAGGAAAATTCATAGAAATATTACAGTCAAATTCCAAAACTCCAGCTCAAGGATAAAATATTAAGAGTGATAAGAAAAAGAAAATTAAATGTGATGGTATCACAATTAGAATCACACAAGATCTAGCAGCAGAGACACTAAAGGACTGCAGGTATTGGAACACTATATATCAAAGAGCAAAGGAACTGGGGTTCTGGCTGAAAATATCATACCCAGAAAAGGTAAGCATAATCCTGAATGAAAATAAATGACATTTGATCAACTGTTGGACTTCCAGGAATTTGTTTTTAAAAAAACTTGAACTTAATAGAAGATTTGACATACAAAAGCAAAGAGAAACATAAGGTACATATTACAAGGGACTCAATATAAGGACAGACTGTTTGCCTTTTATGTCTAAGATTGTCATTAGTGATTGGGTAGTTCATAGGAAAGACTGGGGTAGACCTGAG
Organism: Pseudochirops cupreus; assembly: GCA_028627135.1. NCBI lineage: Eukaryota > Metazoa > Chordata > Mammalia > Diprotodontia > Pseudocheiridae > Pseudochirops > Pseudochirops cupreus. The sequence continues at coordinate 3,032 of JAQQSU010010342.1, read as the reverse complement.
TATGATATGACTTTAAAACCATCTAGGAACAGTTAAAAAGAGTAATTCATATACAAATAAAGTGTGAGAGGAAGAACCAATGCAGAGGAATTAGATGAGCCAGGAGGGCTGATAGATTTGGTTACCTACTTTCATTGGGAATGGGGTCAAGAAGGAACAATACATCTACTGGAGTCTAAAAATCTTCTAAATTCAGAAGAAATAAAATGGTAAGGTGATAGGGAGGGGGAGAGGATAAGGGAGGTACCTGTAGAGGGGAGGGTGAGGCAATAGGCAAAAGGGAGTTATAGAAGGGTGTTTAGATTTAACGGAATGGGTGGATAAGGGAGGGATCCTTGGAGGGGGGTAGGTTAAGTAACAGAGGTGCAAAGCAGCAGGTAGTAGAGGAGTCAGGAGGGATTGGAAATAAGAGATATGCACAAACATAACACAGATCAGGAGTAGAATTTATTAAGGAAAGTATATGTCTATATATGTATATATATATATATATATATGTATATATATATATATGTATATATATATATATGTATATGTGTAGGTATATATCTATATCTATATATAAATATACCTGCACCTAATTATAGCCTTTGCAGGGAGGGGAAAGAAAGGGGCGGGGGAGGGGGGAGAAGAACAAAGTTGTCTTGGGCTAGAAAATTGTTTTACCCTGTCCTGCCACTCCAGAATTTGTTTTGGGGCGATGTTTAAAGTTGTTTGGAGGGGTTTATGGGAGTGCTCAGGTGAATCCCTGCCTTTTCTCCAACATTCTGGCTTCACCTCTTAATTAGATTTTTTTAATGTATTTATTTTAAAATAAGTTTTCAATTATCTTTTTTACATTGCCACAATTTCCCACAATATCCACTCACTCCTACCTGACAGCCACTCCATACAGATACTTTATTTTTAAGAGTCTTTAAAAACTTGTAAAAATCCACATAATTGCTTTCAAACTGAAGTCTTAAAATATATGCCATGTGCATTTGTTTGCACTGGGAGTGACTTCTGACATTTTTCACTGAAACTGTGCTTGTTCTTTTTAATGTTTCAACGCTCACTCTTGATGTGCTCTGTGTGTGTGTGTGTGTTTGCTCTTTACATTGACACTGCTGTTGCCTTTGTGTATATTGTTTTCTTGACTCTTTTTGCTTCACTCTGCATCAGTTTGTGTAAATCTTTCCATACTTCTCTGTATTCATACTTCCATCATTTGTTATAACACAGTAATCTTCTATTACTTTCATATACCACAATGTGTTTAGCCGTTCCCCAATCAATGGTCATTTACTTTGTTTCCACTTCTTTGCAATCACAAAAAGCACTGTGAGAGAAATTATTATTTCTCTCTTATATTAATAACCAATTATTGAATTAGCACTAAGGTTTTTCCCCTTTCTATTTCCTCATTCAGAAATCAACCCCTGTAGTCTATGCAGACGGCTTTTGAAGTGCAGGGCCAATAATGAGATGAATTCTTGGGTGAAACTTACTCAACCAGGAAAACTTAGATCTGATCAAAAAGTAATGAAATTCTAGTTTAGGTAAATTGGTGTATTCAGGTCCATTGTGTTTTAGGTAGGCAGGTATGGGTGGAAGTGGTTTCCCCCTTTTGTCTGGATTATCCTAGATAGGGTGGTATGGGTATAGATAAGTCTCTTTGACCAAGACTGAGCAATCAGAGTCACATCCCCCAGACCTTCATTAGAACAAGATCATGTCTCCTTATAATATTCATTCTCTCATTCCTTGTTAACCAATCAGAGTTTATTTCCACACTCAACTGCACCCCTTTTCCAAAAGCTTTGTAATCATTGAAGATTCCATAGGTTATGTCTCTAGTAACTGAGGGGAACAAATGAGCTTGTTTTATTGATTACTTGCTAGCTGTAATTAATAAAATTGATTATAATTTACCCAGAAACTGTCTCTCAGAAATTTTCATTCACCACAACTGTTACAAAGATTTTGTTGTATATGAGGACTTTCTTCTTATGAATGACCTCCTTTAGGTATTGGTCTTATAAAGGAATCTCTGGGCCAAAAGGTATGAATATTTTAATCACTTTATTTGCACAATTCTAAATTGCTTTCAATGTGACTCTAATGATTCACAACTCTACCAACAATGTTATATTTTGTCTATATTCCACAATCCTGCTAACATTGACTATTGTCTTTTGTCATCTTTGTGTATTTGCATGGAATGAGGTAAAACCTCGGGCTTGATTTGATGGTTTGGTTCCCAGAGACACTTTATGCATTTTGTAGTTATCTAGAATGAAATTTCCCTTTCTATTATAGCCTCTTTTTTTGTTATTTTGTAATGTGCATATATATATATATATATATATGTATATACACACACATATATATAAACATGTTTATAGATTTATATTTGTTATTTTATTTTGTTATTATTATAAAGAAATGCTATTGGGGGGTGGAGCCAAGATGGCGGCGTAGCAGCAGCAACATATCGCAGCTCTCACACAGCCACCCCAAAATACCCATGAAACAGGACTCTAAACCAATCCTAGAACTCCAAAACACACACAAAGATACTTCCCACTAAAGTCAGCTCGGCTACGAGGAACCATATCAGCACTGCGAACCGAAAGCAGCCTGGCCTGAAGCCGCGGCTGTGCCCTGGGGGCCACTGGATGGGAGGAGCGGAGGAGCCTCTCAGGTGAGCGGATTAGCAGCAGCTGCAAGTGGGGATTGCAAAAGGAGTAGATAAGCAGTCCAGAAAAACGCCTCCAGAGTGGAAAAGCAAAAGGCAGAGGTTTTGCACCCACCTCCATGTTGTAGCTTCCCACCCACGGCCTGCAGACAGCAGGGGGACTTAGCGATTGTTCTCAGGCCAGTGCTCTCGCGTTGAGCAGCCTGGATCCAGATCACCGTCTTAGGCCTTGGTCTTGGAGTCTTCATTATCCAGTCAGCTGGAAGTAATTAGGAAGAGTCCCAGCATCTTCCTGAGAGCTATGGCAGCCAGGAGGACCCCAGCAATTTGGGACAGAGCTTTCCCTTCTGGA
>JAQQSU010010341.1:0-12450 GCA_028627135.1 Pseudochirops cupreus | reverse complement strand
AATATTTAACAATTGGCTCTAATAAGACAGTTCTAGCATACCTCTGTATATCTCTCTTTTTTCCCCTTTACATATGTGAACCTTATTTTATTTTAGGTCTTAAATCTCACTTCCCTTTGCATTGAAGTCATCAAGTATCCTGGTATATGATGATTTAATTTGAAGGGTCTTGTAAAAAAAAATTCACAGTATTTTCTGCCACTTCATCTTTAGCAAACAATGTTTGTACACAAACTACAATTATTTTCATGACAAACTTTTTGAAAATACTTATGAGAACTGATGGTGATGATTAAACATCCCATGAAGTGATTTTTATTCTATCCTTCCAAGATATAATAAAACTTATCCTACTGATTTTTTTTTTCTCTCCGTGGGGTACATGTGAAAACATCCTTCAGTTTCACTGCAGCCTCTTTCTTTTGGTTGTATTCATAACATAAATACTGATAAATAGCTGGTCTAGCCCCACCAGGAATATGTTTGTTCACTTGTTAATCATGTGACAAATATCTCACATGTAAAGTAACAACAATCAGAGTTGTTAAATATTTAAAATTTTATGGTTCTTGGCACCTTTTGCTCTATTTTATACCATGCTAAGATGTCCCTGGTGAAACAGAAGTGTAATGCACAGGAATTATGGCCATTTACAAATATTCTTTTGTTCCCTCGGTAACATTGGTAAAAAAAAAAAATCACCAGCTGACAAGACTTTTGGTACTATTCCTCTACAATTAGCTATGTTTGTCCTCAGTAAGCAGAATTGGTCTCTTACCAGAGCTATACTCAAATGCTCTCCAGCAAAGGGTAGCATAGCAGAACTTACACTCAGTTAACACTGCTTTTAAGAATCTAGGGTAATCTTCACACCAGGATGAAGTATTTATTAAAACCTGAAATGGCATATACATATATGTATATGAATATGAATATATAACATATATATGTGTGTGTGTTACATATCAAAGATATCAAACAAAACCATAAACTAAAATAGAATACAATTGTGTATATATGATGAGATAATCAGTTCATCAAGGTCATAATAAGTATTTTTTTAAAGAAGCAGGGGAAACAAAGTACACTCAAAATTATTTAAGGTTGAATTAAACAATAATTGAAAATAAAACAGGAAATTAATTGCTATGACAAGTAAATTAAAAGATCCAAGAAATTACCATGTCAATAATCAATAGTGTGATATGTTGATAAAATCACATGAAATGTTTATTTTTAAGAATGGGGAAGGAAAGAGCCAGTAAATAAGAGTCTATATATGAGAAAAAGAGAAGTAATGAGGGATAAGTAATTGGTAGGCTGCAAAGGATGGGATTCAGAGCACACATAGTGAGGTCAGTCTTGGCAAGGAAACTAAAACAAAGGAGTAGATATCAGGGATGAAGAAAAAGGGTTTGTACAGTAGATGGGAGCAAGAGAGGGAGAAGATAATGGGTAGATTCTTTTTTGTCTGTCAATGGGAGGTGAAATGATTTGTTGAGAGTAAGGGGATGCAGTATAGTCCTTTTAGAAGAGAGTAAAAGGTTTTAGAATGGTTATTTTGGAGATAATCACAGGGAAAGAATCAGCAAAGAATACAACAATTATTTTATAGCAATGAGGGGCCAAATGGAGTTAAAGACATATTTTTTAGTGAATCCAGTGGGAACTGTTGCATAGCTTTCTCCAATAATGTTCAAATAGCATATGACTAAATGCAGAGGAGATTGATTGGAATATGTTTGAACCTTGAGATTTTGTTACTAGTAACAGAAGGCACCAAGGAATTCTAGAGTACAATATAATGTATTGATAAACAGATTAAAAACATGGGGCTAAAACTGAAGTAAGGAAAGTGAAGCCAGAGCTTGAGCGATGAGTTAGAGGAATGAATAAAAGAATGAAGACTAGTGATAATAAGGATTCACAGTACTTATAATATGAGTGAGTCAGAAAAAAGATGTAAAGATAGAAAGTAGTGTTTGGATGTTGTGATTTTAGAGTTATTTTATTTGTTCACAAGGCCTAGGAAATTTTCTTGCATTATTTCTAGCATTGTGGCATTCAGATTTTTAAAAATTTATTGTGCATTTCTGAGAGACCGACCATCTTTAAGTTATTTCTATAAATTTTGTCTTTATTTTCCTTTTTTAAATTAACTTTTATTTATTTTTAGTTTACATAATTCATTTACACGAGATTTTGAGTTACAAATTTACTTCCCATCTTTCCCCTACCCACCACAGCAAAAAAGCAATCCCACTGTATACACCTTCCCCTTAGTCTGCTCTCTCCTCCTGCATCACCCCTCTAACTTTCCATTAGGGCAAGATGGATCTCCCTACCCCAGTGCCTGTATATCTTATTTCCCAGTTGCATGTACATAGTAATAATAATAATAATAATAATAATAATTATTATTATTATTATTATTATATGTACATACATACCTGTATATACATAAATATACATACATATATGTATATATGTGTGTGTATATATATATACATATATATATATATATATATATATTTTTTAAACATTTGATTTTAAAACTTTAAATTCTAGATTCTTTCCCCTCCTCCCTCACCCCCCGCTCCCACTGGGAAGACAAGCAATTCAATAAAGGCCATATATGTGTAGTTACACAAAACATCTCTGCAATAGATATGTTATGAAAGAGTGACTATATTTCCCTCCATCCTATCCCCCCCCACTTGTTCTATTCTCTACTTTGTCCCTGTCCCTTTACAAAAATGTGTGCTTCTAATAACCCTCCCCCTGCACCCTGCCCTCTCCTCCATCATCCCCCTTCTCATCCCCTTCCCCCTATTCGCCTGTAGGGCAAGATAACCAATTTACAGTGTATGTCATTCCCTCTCTAAGCTGAATTCAATGAGAGTAAAGTTGACCCATTCACTTCTGCCTTCCTGTTCTTCCCCTCAATTGTAACAGTTATCCCTTGCCTCTTCTATATGAGAAAATTAAGCCCATTCTGTCTCTCCCTGTCTCCTCTCATTACATTCCTCTCCCACCTCTCAATTTCACCTTTTAAATATCATCTCTTCCTATTTAATTGATTCTGTGCCCTCTGTCTATGTCAGAAGTTCTCAACCTTTGGGTCTCAACCCCTTTGGGGGTCACCTAAGACCATCGGAAAACACATATATCGGATGGTCTTAGGAACTGAGACACTGCTCCTCTATCCATCTCCAGGTGGATCTACCCACATGCAGATACTTCCACATATAAGTATTAAAGGATCATGGCATTAGAAAGGTTGAGAACCACTGGTCTATATATAGCTGTATACACATATACACATACTCACATATGTATTCATATGCATATATACCCTCCTGTATAGACATATGTGTATATATATATATATATGTATATATATATATATGTATGCATATATGTGTGTGTATATACGTATATGTATATGTATGTATACACATACATTTATATTCCCTTCAACTATCCTCATACTAAGAAAAGTTTCTTAAGTTACCATTATTGTTTTTCCATGTAGGTATGTAAATAGTCCAACTTTTATAAGTTCCTTATGATTTCTTTTCACTATTTACCTTCTCATGCTTCTTGCATTTGAATATCAAACTTTCTATTCAGTTCTGTTTTTTTCAGCAAGAATGCTTGAAAGTCCTCCACCTCATTGAATGATCATATTTTCCCCTGAAACATTATACTCAATTTTGCTTGGTAGGTGTTTCTTAGTTTTCCTAGCGCCTTTGATATCCAGAATATCATATTTGAGGCCCTTCTATCCCTTAAGTTAGAAGCTAGTAGATCCTAGGTTATCCTGATTCTGTTTCCATAATATTCAAATTGTTTCTTCTTGGCAGCTGGTAATATTTTCTCCTTGATCTGGGAGCTCCAGAACCTGGCTATAACGTTCCTAGGAGTTTTCTTTTTGGGATCTTTTTAAAGAAGTGATCAGTGAATTCTTTCAAGTTCTATTTTGCGCTCTGGTTCTGAAATATCAGGGCAATTTTCCTTGAGAATTTCTTGAAGGATGATTTTCAGGTTCTTTTTCTGATCATGGCTTTCAGGTAGTCCAATAATTTTTAAACTGTCTCTCTTGGATCTATTTTCCAGGTCAGTGGTTTTTTCAAGGAGATATTTCACATTCCCTTCTATTTTTTTCATTTGTTTACATCTGATTAATACTATCTTGATTTTTCATAAAGTCATTTGCTTCTGTTTGCTCCACTCTAATTCTGAAGAAGTTATTCTCCTCAGTAAGCTTTTGAGATTCTTTTTCCATCTGGCAAATTTGGCTTTTTAAGGCATTCTTCTCTTTATTGGCTTTTTTGGACTTCTTTTGCCATTTGAGTTAGTCTATTTTTAGAGTGTTATTTTCTTCAGTCAGGTTGTTGACTCTCTTTTCATGATTTTCTTGCATTATTATTATTTCTCTTCCCAATATTTCCTCTACTGCTCTTAATTGGTTTTCAAAATCCTTCTTAAGCTCCTCTATGGTCGATAACCAATTCATATTTTTCTTGGAAGCTTTTGGTGCAGGAGTTCTGACTGTGTTGTCTTCTGCCTGTTCCATCCTTTGATCCTTTTTTTCCCCAAAAAGGAATCTAAAGTTTTATTGCTGTTTTTGCTTTTCTTCCTTTGCCTGCTGATGTTGCCAGTCAATTAACTTGAATTTTGAGCCACAATAGAACTCTGCTTCCAAAGAGGAGTGCTTTGTCCCAAATGGCTCAGGTTTTTGGAGCTGCAAGAACTATCAGGAGGCTACTGTCTCTACAGCCACCACCAGCTTTGGCTTACTGGTCATGTATCTCAGGACCACCACCCAAGACCATAATCCCAATCTAGGCAGGTTAAGGCAAGAAAACTTTGCCTCTGAATGGTCCCTTGGGCCCCCTGCAATCTGCATGCTGGGAGCTCTGAAGCAATCACATGGGGGCAGCTGCAGGGTCACCACTTCTGCGCTTTTGGCTCTGGGGGCAGAGGGCCAGACCCGCTCTTCTTTCCCCCCCCTAAATTCAGCTGAGTTCCACTGACCTTTCACTTTGTCTTTGGTGTTTATGGGTTGATAATTCTGGAAACCATCACAGCTCCTGGTGATCTACTCTCCCAAATGCTCCAGATGTGGCTTGTCCTGACTGCACCGTGCCTAAAACCATGGTTGTTCTCAGCTCCCAGCACTGCAATGAACCCTTCCTGTCCACCTGCTGGGCTGCCTTCAGTGGGAGATTTGTTTCTCTGTCACTTTGTAGCTTCTTGAGCTCTAAAATTCATTTAGAGTCATATTTTCTTGGTATTTGAGGTGATTATGGGGTGAGCTCATGGAGTTTTCTTGCTTCTATGTGGCCATATTGACACTGCCCTAAATTTTGTCTTTGAAATAACTTTTCATGTTGAACATGATTTCTTTTAATGTCATTGTTTTTATTTCTCTTTTTTTCCAAATTGTCCTTTAATCCTTTCATTTATTTGATAAGACTTGACAGCAGCATTTCTTTTTTTTTCTTTTCTGTCAATTATTTCTATTGTACACATAATATATTCTTATTAAATCATGCAAATTTGCCTTCAACTATTCACAAACATCTGGCCATGATACTATTCTCTCTTGGGAATCCATAATGTCTTCTACCTTTTCAGAACTTGATTTATTTTTCTTTACCTTTTAATATTCATTCAAAATAGTCTTGGTTCATATAGATGAAATGGAGATCATATTTCCTTCCATTATTAATATTTTATCTATTTTTTATCTGATTATCATCAATTTCATATTTTTCTCTTCTATTTTCTTGTCATTATCTTTCCAAATCCTTTCCCTTTGATTGAGGTTTTCCTGAGGTCAATATCTTCTCAAATGCCTCCAAAGGTGGGTAAGATTTTTTTCACCCACTTCAATCTCTGCCTCAAGTAGTTCCTGAGGTAAAGAACTAGCCACAGCTGAATACTAGCACCTCCCCCCTTCAGTTTAGGTAGGCCTGGTGGTTCCAATAGTTTGCAAAGCATTTTCATTTATTAAAAAATCAGTTACAGATATTATAAGTGTTAATTCCCTCCATTTTACATGTTATAAAACTGACATTTAGAGAGGTTGCTTGATTTGCTGAGGATCATAAAACTTAATAATTAGAGAGTTGATGTTTGAAGTCAGGCCTGCTATTGATTGCCAATATGAAACACTTCCTTCTATGCTTCTGTTTTACTTTGAAACAAAGTCTTACAATTCTAGTAAGTAATTTAAATGGTAAATAATGGAAAAAATATTTTACATTCTTTGAATGATTGACATGTGTAGCATAGGGAAAATCAAGAGGTATAGGAATTTCATTGGGAATCAAACACATGCATTGAGACAAAACATTCCATGAGCTACCTATTACACATATGATTAGTAGTTATGGCAGAAGATGACTATAGCAAGACACTTCCAACTTTTACATCATTTGACAGATATAAATTTGGAACAGATTAGGAATAATATTGGCTGCACTTGAGGATGTTTACAAACCAATTTAATATCATATTTATGCTTTGATAGTGATGATCATTTTGATAGGTGTTTTTCTTCCATTTTCATGGACTAGCCCTAAATGAGAACCTTACGAAATATAAGTATTTTACGTTTTAGCAATTATATATAATCAACATGTGTCTTCTGTATTGTATGATTTCACAAATTTCTCCATGTACTTTCTCAAATAAACATCTGTGGAGATGATAATTTTATTTCACCACAATAATGAAGGGCTAAAGGAAGAAAATAGGGGTTTGTAAGCCTGATTTGAAGAGCAATGCTTCAGTAAAACTCAGCTGTTTTGAAGAGTCTTCTTGTCATGTTTATCTGGTACTGATTTTATGGTTTGTGATTCCAGACATCCCTCTATTTTAGAGCTAATACATCCCTTTAAATTCCTTTATGTCCCTGGTTGTTATCCTGTGTCTCTATTTTTTAAAAGATAATTTACCCCAGTTCATTTATCTCCTAGTTATGCTATTTTTTTTTCAAACTGGTTCTGAAAGAATATGGACTTTTACAGAGTAAGAGAAGAGACTGGAATCTCTCCCACACAATAGAACAAGATACCTTGCCTCCATCCCCTTATGACTTCACAGTAATATACCAAATACACTAAAATTAAACATTTCTTATCAAGTAGAATGCAATTGGATAAGACAGTTTTCTCAGAATGCTTATGTTGTGAGTACTCTGACTTTATTCTTCTAAAGTGGTAGTTCTCAATGTGTGGGTTATTTTCAATTTAAATACATCCTGCATATCAGATATTTACATTACAATTCACAGCAGTAGCAAAATTACAGTTATGAAGTGGCAACAAAAATAATTTTGTGTTTGGGAGTCACCACAACATGAGGAACTGTATTAAAGGGTCGCGGCTTTAGGAAGGTTGAGAATCATTGTATCTAGAGTGACACTAACTCTCTTTCATCTGCACGTGTGGCTACACAAGGTATCCTGGATGTCTATTTCTAAATTATCTCAAAATCCCTATGTCAATATTACCTATCAAATTAACTACTAGTGGTGAACTTTCCATTAACATTTAACTAATTAATATCAATTATCTTTCATAAAAAGGTATTTGCTTCAAATATATAGCTAGAACAGAAGAACAGTTATGGCTCCCAATACCTGGTGACGCAATTTGACTTACACCAACTCAGGGAGATGGGACTCAGATACAAAACATTTTCTGTATATCATTGGTCTCACCTAGTCCACAGTGAAATGCAGCATAGTCTGTTAATGAGTCTGTATGTAAGCTATCCATAGGCTGGGTCTCTAAGGTCATCCATTCTTCAAGGCCTCAATGCTGGACTGATTGGCTATTAAAAAAAAACAAACAGGCATGGACACTGTCTCCTGGACTTCTGGTAGCTCAGTCTCCTGACATTTCAAAGCTCAGAAGGTCACAACCATCTTCAATCTACTTCACTTAGAAAGAAGAAAGAATACACACAACAGAGAAAGAAGCTACGGGAGGTTCATTGACTGTATGTCAAATGTTGCTTTTGAGTGAAAGAAGGCTCATCCTAATGGTCCAGTGTCAGCATAGTGAATTCCCATTAATCCAGCAGATCCAGAAAGAGCTTGACCTGAGAGACTTATCCTGGCTTACCAGAGCCTTTCTAAATGCTTCCCAGTTCCAAATACATAACCAAAGATTTCTTTTTCTAAATGGCTAGATGGCTCAGTAAATACAATGCTGGTCATGGAGTAAGAAGACCGAAGTTCAAATTCAGGCTCAGACACTTACTGGTGCTGTGAACCTGAATAATTCACTTATGTTCAGTCTGCTTCAGTTTCTTCTTCTGTAAATGGGGATAATAATAGCATGTTCCTTCCAGGCTTATTGTGAGGATCAGTCAATTTTGAAATCCTACCAATTCTACTTCCACAACGTATTTCACATCTTTCCCCTCAGCTCCACTCACAACCACAACAACAGTAGTTTAAGCCCTCATGATGTTTTACATCATGATCTATCACAATAATTTCCTAATAGGTCATATGTTCAATTTTGCACCCTTCTAATCAATCTTCCATGCCAAAAAAAGACAAAAAACAAAAAACAATTTTTATGTCCATAAATCAGTGGCCTGGCCATGTCATTTGCCTTCTTAAGAAAAACTCTTATTTGCTTTTCAAAAGCTTCACTAATAGTCTTCTTACACATCACTCACCTCTTCTCGTTCAGTGACATAATCAAACTATCCTATTCGCTGTTTGCTGCATAGTCAGTATCCTATCTTCCATCTCTGGACCTTTGCATGTACTAACTATCAACAAGGCCTAGAATATATTCTCTCTCAACCTACATTTATTGGAATCAATTCCTGATTTCCTTTAAGTTTCAGCTTATGTGTCATCTTTTACGAGATTCTTTTCCTGACTCTTCTCTTGAACAGAGCTGCTAATCCACACCATCCCAAGCTACTTTTTTGCTATTTTTTATATAGTAGATATATGTGTGTGTGAACATACACATGTACATATTATTTTCCTCCATTAGAAAAAAATCTCCTTAAACACATAGGCTGTTTTACTTTTGTACCTACCAACAGGTGGCATATAATGAGTACTTTAAAAATGCTTGATGATTGATTTATTTCTTCATTTTTTGGAGAGTATTTATTAACAGAATTGGGCAGCTAAGTGGTGAAATGCATAAATCACTGGACCTGGAATAAGGAAGACCTGAGCTCAAATCTTATTTTAGACACTTATTAGCTGTGTGACTCTGGTCAAGTTACTTAACCTTGTTTGTCTCAGTTTCAACATCTGTAAAATGAACTGGAGGAGGAAATGGCAAACCACTCTGTTACCCTTTGACAAGAAAACCCCAAATTGACTCATGAAGAGTAGGACATGACTGAAATGACTCAACAACAACAAAATCAACAGAATTGTATCTTAGTACTCATTAGAGTTTAACTGAGACCAAACCACTCAGCCCTAGTGAAGAATCAGATAGACATTGGTTAGTGTTCATGCAGTCTTTTTCACTGGAAATTTTTTTCAATTTGCAAACCTCTTTGAAATTGTTTTACTTCAAGAATGAACTTAAAGGTGATATAAAACATGCTGGAACAAGAGAGTCAATGAAAGTTAAATCACTGTTATACCTGAATGTATAGAAGTAAATTGAAAAATCTACAGACATGAAGGAAACATATCTTTGCCTCAGCTCACTTGGATGTGAGAAGAGCTGAGAAGTATTAATTTATTTGTCATACACTGAGAATTTCAACATTTGAATAAAGCATGCTAAGTGTGTAGGATGAAAAAAATCTAGCTTTCATTTAGTTCTAATTTCCCAGGGGAAGATTAGTATCAAGGTTCTGAGACAAGGTTAGTGTTCCCAGTTACTATCAAACAAGATAGGGCAAGAACTTTAATATCTATCTTGTTAAGGGAATTGAAGGTGCTAATTAGTTTAAAATTTCAATTAAATGAAAATTCTACTTACCAAATTGATTCCTATAACAGGTATGGATTAGAATGGGGAAGGGGCAGGGGTGGATTTAAAAGTCAGTATTAGAAAAATACCATCTAGATCTTTTAAATAACGTTAGAAGAATAGGCAGAGATTCGCTAGACCAGAGGTAATGAGAATAAGGATTGGCAAATTTTGGTGCTTTGATTTACTTATTCCTTACCAAGAACTTAAGAAGTTCTTTATTTGATCTCAGTGATTTCAATATGGATTCAATCCTTAGTCTTCTGTGTTTGTGCAGTCTAGTTAAGTTGAATAGAAACAAACTCAGATTTTCTTTTTTTTTCATATCATAGTAAAACTAGAGAAACTCAGAAGTCATCTAAATTCAACATCCTTCATTTTAGGGAACTGAGTCAATTACCCTCTGAGTAAACCTGAATTCTTTATCATAAAAAAGTTCACATCATTTTAGAGCTCTTTATGACTTTTATAAGGTTCTATCAAATTTTATTTTAGAGATATCTGTCACATCATTATATCACCAAATCACAAAATCTTAAAATGGGGATCAACAGAAAGCTGTTCTTTGTACTTAAATCTGCCTCTCTGAAACAGAAGGCTAGTCCCTTCCACTGCTTCTAGTTCTGCATCCTGAGGCCAAACAAAATTTTGGAATTGATTTCTAATGGGTCTCTGGAATTTTCTTCATATATGAAAAGTGAGGGGATAATGTGTTCCTTCAGATTTGTTTTATTTATCTGAAGTTACTAAAACTGATATAATTTGTACGGCAAGATTTTTCCCCCAAAATATAATGACTATACAGTAAAATTCCAGTGTTACTAGTGGGCTCTTTGCAAGAAGAATTGGAAGATACCTGAAATAAAATAACTTTTTAGAGATTTTAAGTTGTTAATTTGTTTTAAGCAACTTTCAAATGCAAAGGAGGAAAATATTATTAGAAACACCATGCATGCTCATAATAAATGTCCTTCACCACAGCAATCTATTTTGCAGCCACATTACTGATTGATGTGATAACTTCATAATTGAGTCGGTTGTGACAACAAGGATGGATGGTAAAAGAGGCCAAAGTGAACAGATTGACCATGTTCTAGGCCAGCTCCCCACAAACATATGGCCATAGACAAAGAACTGGAAAAATTTTTCAGGGATTTTATGTGAATGGAAGATAATGACACCATTCATTTGAATTGAATTTGGGAAATAGAACTATATAACTTATATTTCTTTCACGAGTAATTACTTTTTCTGTTACCACAATTGAATTATATGTTTGTAAAACTGATATGTAATCAAATAAAATATTTCCAAGTGGGCCTTAAATTTCATTTGCTTTCCGATGCACAAAATGATTTTATTTGATATGTTGGTTTTCTTTACATTGATAGTGAAGAAAATAGCCCAAGGTAATAGCATCAATGAAAAAACCTCATACTGTGCATATTTAATGCATTCTGCCCATAATATTAGTGTTGCATTTCTAAAAATCAAACTGTTTTTGGTATATGTGACCATCAAGATGAAGAACCATACTCATGAGCTCTCAAAACATCTCCTAAATAAGAATCAGGAGAAAGAACTAAAGATATTTTAGCTATCTATATGGGATACAGCACTAAGAACAATAATGAGGCAACAACACTATGAACTAAGAGGAGAGAAGAATCCCTAACCCCTAAGACATTCACTTTGCATCCCCTACCCCAATAGTCTCCATGTGATGGCTGAGCTGAACAGATGTAGACTTGGGCTTACAACAAAAGAGAATCTTGGCAATTATCTGCTCTCTATGTTGGTGAAAACAAAAAATCCAGAAACTTCCAGAGGCTATTTCTGTACCTTAGCATCAGTTTCTCTTAAAACATTCTCAGGGAATTGAGAAAGATTAGAAACTGGGACAAGACAGCAGAATGTCTCACTCTAGAAGAATAAAGTCAGAGTACTCACTAACATAAACATTCTAAGAAAACTGTCCCATCCAATTGCATTCTACTTGGTAAGAAATGTTTACTTTTAGTTTACTTGGTGTATTGCTGTGAAGCCATAAGGGAATAAATGAGAGATATTCTAGCCTCTTCTCTTATTCTGAAAAAGACCATATTCTTTCAGAACCAGTTTTAAAAAAATAGGATGACTAGAAAATAAATGAACTGGGGTAAATTATTTTTAAAAAAAATATAGTGACACAGGATAATGTTATGGGAATCTGAAGGTCTTCCCTGCCCCTAGGCCCTTTGATAGGCTTAAGTGGCTCTGAGAACCTTCCCTGATTTGAAAATATACTCTGCCCCCTAATAGGTTGAATGTGGTCACATGGAGCCTGTGGCAGGAGGCTTGTACTTCAGGAATGCCCATGCCTTATTACTTTGTGATTGGGCAGTGGGTCAAGAGGGTTGTGACATTCTCTGATCCAGGAGAAGGCTATATATACCCTGATGTGAATTTTTGCTTTGGGGCTCACTTT
>JAQQSU010010340.1:0-12451 GCA_028627135.1 Pseudochirops cupreus | reverse complement strand
GATGTGTCTGTCATTGTGTACAAGCTTTTCCTGGTTCTGCTCTTCTCACTTAGCATCAGTTTGTATAAGACTCTCCAGGTGAATATGAAGATCGTCTCCTCCCCATTTCTTATTCCACAATAGTATTCCATTACATTCATATACCATAACTTGTTCAGCCATTCCCCAATTGATGGGCATCCCAGAAAATTCATTTTCTTACACATTCAGTTCCAAGAGTCAATCCTCTGGCTGTTTCTTTCTTTGCTATAAGCTTTAGCATCCCACTTGGACAACCAGGCTTCCCTCCCTTTGGTATATACATCTCCCCTCCTCCCAAACATCATTTGGAGCAGGGAGTTCTTATAAACTCTCTTCTCTGTACACCGTCATCATTCTGCTATTCTAAGCCTGCTAGCAATTAGAACTTGGATCCAGGAACTGGGGACCCCATGGCTTCAAGGGCTTCAATTCTCTAACCTACTTTGTGGAAAAGGATCAGGCTTTCTTGAGTAATGTACTCAAAATGCTTTAAGAGTCTTTTGAGGCAGATTGGAACTAGGATTAGTCCCCAACCAATACTTTGGTATTATGAAGAGAAAATAATGATATGATATGGATTTTATTTAAGACTGAAAAGGAGTTTGGCCACTTGGACCCTCAGGGTATGCAATCTTCAGATGTGCAATTTTGATTGCTGTCTTTACAGTATTATTATATAAGAACAGTTGTATTATAATAATAATTACAACTTACAATTTAAATTTTGCTTTATGTTTTGCAAAGCATTTTCATACATTACTTCATCCAGAAGGGGATGCAGAATCCCCCCCTTCTGATACTTTACTGGCTATATGGCTACAAGCCTTGGGCAAATCACATAACCTCTGATTCTCACTTTTTTCTACAGCTATAAAATGGGAATAATATCTGTAGCACTTATCCTGTAGGATTTTGTGAGGCTAAAATTAGATAATTAAGTGCTATGCAATGTTAGTTATTATTTTTTTTGGAGGGGGGGAGGCAGGGCAACTGGGGTTAAGTGACTTGCCCAAGGTCACATGGCTAGTAAATGTTAAGTGTCTGAGGCTGAATTTAAGCTCAGGTCCTCCTGACTCCCAGGCTGGTGGGCTATTCACTGCTCCACCTAGCCACCCCCAGATGTTCATTATTATTATTTACCCTCACAACAGCTCTGGGAAGTAAGTATTGCTAGTATTTTTTAAATTAATTAATTATTTTTTCTAGTTTACAGCATTTAGTTCCATAAGCTTTTGAGTTGCAGATTTTCTCCCCCTCCCAACCTCCCCAAGACGGCATACAATCACATTAAACATATTTTCATATTAGTCGTCTTGCAAAGAAGAATTATAACCAATGGAATGAACCCCAAGAAAGAAGAAACAAAACCAAACAAAACAAAAAAGAGAGAGAGTAAACATTATGTTTCAATCTGCATTTAGACTCTGTAATTCTTTCTCTGGATATGGATAGCATTTTCCATAACGAACCTTTTGGTGTTGTCTTAGAACCTTGCATTGCTGAGAAGAGCAAAGTCTATCAGAATTAGTCATTGCGCAATGTGACTGTAACTGTGTATGATGTCCTCCCGATTCTGCTCCCCTCACTCAGCATCAGTTCATATAAGTCTTTCCAGGTTTTTCTGAAGTCTGCCTGTGCATGGTTTCTTATAGCACCGTAGTATTCCATTACTTCATATGGCACAACTTGTTTGGCCATTCCCCAATTGATGGGCATCCCCTCAATGTCCAGTTCTTTGCCACCACAAAAAGAGCTGCTATGGGTATTTTTGTGCATATGGGTCCTTTTCCTTTTTGTTTGATCTCTTTGGGATATAGCCCTAGAAGTGGTATTATTGCTCGTATTTTTAATCCCTGTTTTCACAGAGGAAGGAGGCAGCACCGGTGCCTCACTGGATAGAATGTCAAGCCTGGAGTCAGAAAGTCCTGAGTTCGAATCTAGCCTCAAACATTCAGTAGCTATGAGATCCTGGGCAAGTTACTTAATCTACTAGAAAAGGAAATGGCAAACTACTCCAGTATCTTTGCCAAGAAAACCCCATATGGGGGTCACAGAAAGTCTGACATGACTGAACAGCTGAAACCCCAACAATTATGGAGGCAGAAAAAAATGAGGTTAAGTGACTTGCCTGAAGCTAGTGAAGTAGAAGAACTAGGCCTCTGATCCTTAAATGATTATCTTAAGAGATAATAGGTTTCAAGAATGTAACATCTAAGGCCCCTTCCAGTTCTAAAAATTGGTGGTCTGCCTCCTAGACACTGTTATTGATTACCATTGGTAGCTGCTAAGGTCTCCCACTGAAGGGCTGTTCTCTTTCTAGAAGTGAGAGAAACTTAGGATACAGGACAATAGATAGTTGTTTTTCCTGTCTGCCTAGCACTTTGGATGCTGCCAGAATTTTGTATTTTACTCTGAGGATCTTTGCTCACAGTCTGGAAGACCTTCATCCAGCCTGAGGGAGAAGATGCAGAACTCTGCTGAATTTTTCTGCCCCAGACTCTCCCAGATCTGGAGCCAGTCAGCTGCAGTGAATAGGTTTCACATAGATAACATTGTGGTGGTTAGTGCTTGACTAAGATTCTGGCGTTCTTTTGGTTTAGAATATTAGAGTCTCAGCAGATGCCTCAGGGACATTTTGAATTCCACTGGGTACTTATCCCTGGGAGATATGTGGATGGCATTGATATTCTAGGAAAAGAAGCAATTATGGGAGCTTGTTTGTTTGCTTTTAAAGGAAGGGGGAGTTAGGGGCCTTGGTGCCACATCTGCTGGGTCCAAGACAGACTAGCCAAAAGGTGATGAGATTCATCATTTAAAACCCAGTCTGGCAGCATATAAATGCTACAGAGGAAGTTTGTGGTGAATTTGTAATGCATTTTAAGGCAGAGGGAAATTTTTTTCTGTCCTGGATATATTTTGGGTTCATATTTATATTTGGGATCCAGGAAAACACATTAATCCTATAGCTTCCTTAGAAACCTGGCATAGGCTTCTGTGCCATAACCTGTGCCAGGTTTCTAAGGGAAGCTATGTTTTGATACTAACCAGGCCCATAGATGGAACACATACAGGTACTTTTGTTAAGCCTGTGCCAGGTTGGACTAACTCGCGCTGTGAAGTGTTTCATTGGGACAGAAGGTGAATGGGTATAAGTAACCCTATGACTTTAAGAAAGAGAGCCCAGAAAGTTCTCTGACTTAAAATAGTCTGAAGCCCATAGATGATGAGCTAGATAGGTGTCTGGAGCAGGTATTAGCACAGGCACGTTGTGGGGATGACTCAAGGGAGGCAGATAGTGCATCCTCAAGAATAGAGAAGAAGAGCTCTTCAGATTGGGCAGATGGGGATTGTCTGTACTTTGCATTATTAGGATGTCTATGTTGATGAGAGTACTAGTCTGTTTGAGTATTTGAGATTCATAGATTTAGGGCTTGAAAGGACCTTGTTGTTTTTCAGTCATGTCCAACTTTCCATGACTGCATTTAGGGTTTTCTTAGCAAAGATACTGGAGTGTTTTGCCATTTCCTTCTCCAGCTAATTTTACAGATGAAGAAACTGAGGCAAACAGGGTTAAGCGACTTGCCCAGGGTCACACAGCTAAGAAGCGTCTGCAGCCAGATCTGAACTTAGAAAGAAGAGTCTTCCTGACTCCATGGCCCAACACTCTATCCACTGAAGCCCCCAACTGCCTGGAAAGAACCTTAGAGATCGTTCAGTTTAATATTTTTATTTTACAGATGAGAAAATTGAGGCACAGATTTATACATTGACTTACCCAAAGGTACACAATTATGAAAATTTGTCTGTGAGCTGGAGAGTCAGATACCAAAAGACGTTGGGAGCCTTCCATGCCAGTCTGTCTTCATATGGGGGGCTGATTATGAATAAGTAAAGGATGCATCATCTAGACCAGTGGTTCTCAGTCTGTGCATTATGTTCAATTTGTAACAACGAAATACATCCCGCATATCAGATATTTACATTACAACTCATAACAGTAGCAAAATTACAGTTATGAAGTAGCAATGAAAATAATTTTATGGTTGGAGGTCACCACAGCATGAGGAACTGTATTAAAGGGTCGCGCTATTAGGAAAGTTGAGAACCACTGATCTAGAAGTAAACATTATTCTGTTTTATTAGAATTATGTACATTTTGCAAATTAATATTTATCTGATGGTTACTGGTTAACTGAAAGACTGTGTGGCTGATATTGAGGGTGTGTTTATGGCATTTGAGTAATTGAGACTCATTTTTGGAAGCAAGGTCTCTTATTACAGTGTCATTTATACTGTACTTAGGTGTCTATGAGGCTACCAGATCAAAGCAGAAACAGAATAGAGAAAAACTGTGAATCTGTGATTATGTGAGAGACAGTAGTTCTATCACCACCGAGATATTCTCTTCTAAAGAGCGGGAAGAGAAGCTGATCCTTTCCTGCCTTTTGGCTTCCTGTGAGTCAGCAGGACATGAAGTTCCTGCTACCGGAAAAAGGGAGTTCGAGTTTCCACTCCCTGGGGGTCAGATGGGAGTTGAATCCCTCCTCCCTCTACGTCCCACTCTGGGAAACTGCCCCAGAATTAAGGTGTAGCTGGGAGTGGAAAATGTAGTGTATAGCTCCTTTTTCCTGCTCGCCCCATTCAGTTTTAGTATCTGTTACAGTGCCCTGAGAGGTGGAAGGCTTCTGTTCTAGTGCAGAGCCAAAAATTCAGCCGAGAAGGATGCTCCTGCATCATTGTATGGGGGCGGAGTGGGATGTATGTGTGTGGATGTTAAGTTTCATAAGCTGCAGCAGACAGTTTTGAGGACAGTTTGCTGTTTGAGGGTGATGTTTCCAAAACAATATCATTCCTTTGTGAAAAAACAGATTTGATGCAGGTTAGACGAGCTGGATTGGTCACTTCCGGAATGATTCCTTTACCCTACCAGATCATGACCTAGGGATGGACTTAGTTTCTTCAGTCACTTCCATCAGTGACTTACAGTCCCTTAAGGGGAGTTCGGGTCCATGTTCGGGTCCACCTTCAGAGGTGCAGACTTAAAGGTCACAAAGTGGCCTAGGTTGTGACTATGTAGTTGGAACTCCAGAAACCCCTGCAGTTTTGAAAGGCCAGATTTGTAGGAGTAGGATGGGAGAGTTAACAGAGTCAGAAGGAGGTATAATATATAGCACCATGAAGGTGTCACTGGGGCTTGCCCAGTTTGAACAAAGGCACGAGCCAGAATTGACACAGCTGTTTAGTTAGGTCTCTAACGGTCAGTGGCCTGGTCAGAACCAGGGAAGAGATGATGGGAGGATGGGAGGCAATAGGTGATATGAACATCTCCCAAATTTGACTTATTGAACAGAAGATGGTAAAACTCTTTCTGTACAAATGATTGTACACAGAGG
The DNA here is from genome assembly GCA_028627135.1 of Pseudochirops cupreus. Classification (NCBI taxonomy): domain Eukaryota; kingdom Metazoa; phylum Chordata; class Mammalia; order Diprotodontia; family Pseudocheiridae; genus Pseudochirops; species Pseudochirops cupreus. Next base: position 7,037 of record JAQQSU010010340.1, on the reverse strand, counting down.
ATTCAAGCTATTAATAGGTCATCTTCTCCTGGCTTCTAAGGGTTCCTTCAGGTCCCAGCTAAAATCCCACCTTCTCTCTTCAAGAAGCCTTGACTGATTCCCCTTAGTGTTAGTGCCTTCCCTCTGACGGTTACCCTGACTCTCCTCCATTAGACAGAGCTTCTGGAGAGCAGGGACTGTCTTTGGTCTGTCTTTGTATCCTAACACTTAGACACTTAGCTGTACCTGGAACATACTAGGTACTTAATAAATCCTCATTGACTGTTTGACTAACTTGTGAGATATGGTGAGATTTCAGTTGTGATTCTTGAAGGTGAGAAGTGAACAAAAATAGGCCCCGGGGCTGGTGACTGAAAGACTGCTAGTAGAACCTGTATTTGAGATTTTTTTTTTTAAACCAGGGGTTTTGATGCAAGTTGGAATGGGGGTTGGGATAGTGAGGTGAGGGGGGGTTCCTCAGGCACTGATTGGAAAATTAACATACTGTCGTTTCCTTGGAAGGTTACCCGAGGAACCCAGCAAGTTCAGACTTATGTGGGCAAAACTTTGCTATTCTCTAGAAGGGTACCTCCACTGGCAGAGCAAGCAGCCAGGCATACCCAGCAGCTGTGATTTGGGAATTCCAGGAGAGAGGCAGAGGGAGAGACATCCTGGGGATTTATCAGTTTGTATACAGATTCAGTTCCATGTGGTAGTAATGGACTATGACGTCATGTTACCAAGGAAGCCTCAAGGTATAGGACTGAGAAACCATGAAGTCCACAGAGATTGTAGGGGGAGAGGACAATTCATTTAGAGCAGGGACTCTTGAACTTTTTTGTGCCGTAAATCCCTTTGGCAGTCTGGTGAGGCTGGTATCAAAAGAATGTTTTTAAATGCATAAAATAAAGAACATAGCATCACAAAAGAAACCACTGATATTGAAGTATACTTAGCAACAACAACAAAAAAATTTAAGTTCCCCAGATTAAGACCCTCAGGTTATGAACTTCTTCTGATCAAAGTCCTGCGGCGGCTAGGCGGCACAGCGAATAGAGCACCAGCCCTGGAGTCAGGAGGACCTGAGTTCAAATGCAGCCTCAGCCACTTAACATTTCTTAGCCATGTGATCTTGGGCAAGTCACTTAACCCCAATTGTCCTGCCTTCCCTCCTCCAAAAAGCAAAAAAATAGTCCCTCTGATTGAAAGGATCACAGGATTTGAGCTCTTTAAATCAAAGACATGATACAAATTTGAGGTATGGAATTACCTGTAGTTACCACTAACCCGTTGTTTTTATGCTCTGCTGATTCACTGGCAAGTTCACTAACTGAGAACAGCTACTAACCACTTCTTTGCAGTCAAATTGGTCTTGATCTGAGGACCCAGCCTATGGTGTTGTATTTATGCCTCTGCAGGATGTCTTGGCCACTGAGAAAGTAGCGCAAGAGCTGGTGGTCTCTTAGCAGCCTGGTCAGTGGGTCAGCAGAGCATGATAACAATGGTAAGAGTGAGATACTCAGATTGCTGCCTTCACAATAAAGGGGGCATTTCAAATTAACAGAATTTCAGAGTTGGAAGTGACCTTAAAGAGTGCCATGTAGCTCTTCTGGCCAGTTACTGTTGGATTTTGTAAGTGCCTCATACTGTGATACTCTGGTTTTCCCTCCTCAGTGAGTTTGGATAGAGGAAAGTTTTGTTGAGTCTTTAAAAAACAAACAGCCCTAATAATAAGCATTAGAGTATGGAAGGCTAGGAAATCTGAGAAAGGGCTACGTAGGACAAAAATGCAGGACATGTGAGGAATAATAATATCTCTTTTTTCTTTCCTTTAGGAAAAAAAAACCTGATTCCTTTTCCTCTCTTGCATAATAGTAATGGCTAACATCTCTATGGTATTTTAAGCATTGCAAAGCATTTTACATACATCATTTCATTTCATCCTTATAACAGCACTTTGAGGTGTGTACTACAGAGATAATACTCACTCCAACTTTACAGATGAAGAAAAGGAAGCTCAGAAAGGATCAGCCACGCTTGTCTGTGGTCCCAGAGCCAGGAAGTAATGGAAACAAGATTCTGGCAAAGGTCTTTGCACTGTGTCACGCTGCCACATTTTCACATATGTGGATTGAGAGTCTCTCCCTTACTGAACCCTTGGGAAACCAGAAAATCTCTTACATAGGCACTCTCTCCAGTGCGGGAGAAGCAGTTTCTTCCTTTCTTCCTATAGGGAATGTGCCATTTCTCTTTACTGTTCAAGCCCCTGTTATGCTCCAATTTTAGAAAGCTTTTGGAAACAGCAGTAGAGTGATACCTTCATTTCTGAGCCGTGTCTCCTCTTCCCAGGACTCTTTCTGGCCTTACACTAAAGCTTCTATTCATGAAGTCTGATTTTTGGAGTGCAGCTAAAGCTCACAGTGTCAGAACCAGAGTTGAATCTGGATAACAGATCATTTCTTGAGGCAGTGAGGTGGCTCAGGAGGTAGAGCACCAGGCCTGGAATCAGGAAGATCCCAGCTCAGATCTGGTCTCAGACAACTCATTTAGTTGTGTGACCACAGGCAAGTCACTTGTGCCCTCTGTGTGCCTCAGTTTCCCCATCTGTAAAATGGGGAGAATAATAGCACCCACTTCCCAAGGTTTTTGTTAGCACAATGTCTGACGCATAGTAAGTCTTGCATAAATGTTAGCCACCATTCTTATCATAATTGTTTTGTTGGTATTATTATCACTCCAATTTTCTTACATTTGTTCTGAAAGTTCTGCCATTTGAGGTGTAGTCCCTGCTGGGAAAGGTGATCATATACTTAAATACGGTTTTTCTCAGCTCTAGTTGCTCAGCTTCACAATTGATCTATAGCCGTGACTCCCCTGGGATGGAAGAGGAGATGTTGAGTTGTTGCTGAGTCATCTTTCAGTTATGTCTGGCTCTCCATGACCCCATTTTGGAGTTTTCTTGGCAAAGATACCGCAGTATTTGCCATTTCCTTCTCTGGCCCATTTTACAGATGAGGAAACTGAGGCAAATGGGGTTAAGTGACTTGTCCAGGGTCACACAGCTGTTAAGTATCTGAGGCCAGATTTGAATTCAGGAAGAAGAGTCTGGGCTTGGAGTCAGGAAGACTCATCTTCATGAGATCAAATCTGGCCCCAGCCGTTCTTAGCTGTGAGACTCGACTCACCGAACAACAGCAGCTGTGAATCTGTGGAGTCTTTCTCTGGCCTTTCCCTGTTTCAAATTGGATGATACAGTGCTGATGTGAGTAAAAATTTAGGCTAGCCCCACTGGATTTTGAATTGCTGTAGTTAAAAGGATAAAACTAGAATTAGTAGTGTAGTTAGTAGGTGAGTTATGAGGATTGAATTGGTATTCAGTTAGAGGGGCTAGAGTAATAATATCAGTGCCCATTCCTAGGGCCTACCCAGAGAGGTGTCATCCGTGGCTGTTGTCCTGTTGTCAGAAAGCTGTGGACGTTCACTTTGCCCCTGCCCTTGTTGACTACATCATGTGACTTTCACTGTCGTCATTGAGCAGTAATAAATATCTCTCTGGCACATAGGGCCCTGTATCTGGGAAATCCCAATCTCAGAGCCAGGATAAAGAGAGACAGGAGAGGAGAGAGAGAGAGTGATCAGGGGTCTTGCTGGAGCCACAGAAGCCTTTGGATTATCCCACAGCGTGGTGCTGGACCTTCTTTCTGCTTTGCCAGAATATGAGAACAACAGAGTAATGTGTGGGCAAGAGAATGCTTGGCCTCCCTATGTACATTTAATACATAGGTCTGCTTATGTCACTGCCCTGCTTAAAAACCTTCAGTGGCTCCCCATAAAGTGCAGACTTGTATGACTGGCATTGAAGTTTATCCTTAAATTGGCCTCATAGTGCTTTTCCAGCCTTATTTCATACTGTTTCACTTTGCTCGCCTCTATGTTCCAGCCAAACTGGACCTACCAGTTTCTTGGTCTTGTTCTGCTAACTCCTACCTTAGTCTGTTCAAATAGGTCATTCCCCACATCAGGCATGCATTCCATCAGTGCCTGCTGAGACCCTTCTCTTACTTCAAGACCTAGGTGCTGTCTTTTTTTCTTTTCTTGGTCTTGTTCCCTGCCCCTCCCCGTTTTAAAAAGAAAAGAGACCCCATTCTTTTCAAATTTTCTTACAGCCCTTCATCTGGATCTCTTTTTTAGTCATCATTATGCCCATTACATATTTACTAAACTATAAAATCTTTGAGGACAGACAGAGGGTCCTTTCTTATCTTTGTATCTGTCCCCAGTGCCTAGTAGGATGCCATACACACAGTATACTTAAGAAATAATACCGGGTGAATTGAAGTGACTAGAGAACTAATCCCTGCTACATCAGGCTCCCTACACCAGTTATTTAAGGTGATCAGGGTATTCCTGCTTTGTGCTTACACCCTAGTGTTAGTGAAAAGAAGACTGAGTCAAATGCTTCAGCTTGAATCCCCGTTTTGCTACTTCCCAGCCTGTGTCTTTGACAGGTTCCTCTCTCCCTCCTCAACCCTTCAGCTCTGCTGCTGTGTCCTCTGCTGTGAAATGAAGGAGTTGGGCTAGTTGATCACTAAATTTCTTTTCAGCTCTAAATCATATGAATTCATGAATGAACATCCTTCATAAAATGGATATAAAAACTGTCTAGTGTTGGGAATAACACTGACTTTGGATTAACATCTTTAAGTACTTTCAACAAGAATAGAGGTGTTATGCAATCATATAATAGTGTTAAATTGCACAGAATCATTTATATAGTGTGGTTGGTCAAATGATGTCCCCTGAAGTGTAAGTATATAAAATAAAATCTCGATAAGAAAGGTACAAGACTTGCTATAAATTTTGTCTCTAATTGCAGCACCAAGTTTTGTGGCTGAACTTCCCGAGGTCAGTCGTTAAAAGTTAGGAATGTGCCTTCTCAGTTTCCTTTAGTGTCATATCGCTGTATTATCTAGGGGTTGGTCAGAGTCTTTTTGAACCTTGCACTGCTCCTTGGGAGTGAAGAGTGGATCCTATCTACTGCCTGCACAATAAACAATTTCTTCTCTCCGTTTGTTAAACTTTAGGCATAGAGGGCACCTCCTAATTCTGATATTCTAGATTTGGTTAGCAAAGTCATATTCATGCTTTTTGTGATTTTATAGGTTTTTATCCTATCTATTCTCTCCTTTTGTTTTTTGGGCTGAAAAAATTAGTTTGTTTTCACCATGAATTCAGTTAACCTATAAAATAGGCATTAATAATCTTCTCCCCTCAGTATCCGTGTTCATGCAAAATGTCTTTTCCCCAAGTCTTTTATACCAGTAATAGCAATTCACATTTATATAACACATATTTTTATAAATACACACTTACATACACACACATATACATACATATATGCATATCTTTATTTATTTACAGAGCTCTTTACTCATAACAGCCCTGTGAGTAGGCTTTAGAAGTACCGTTTTTTGCAGGTGAAGAAAAATCCATATGCTTATTTTATCCTCCTAGCCAACAGTAAGAAGCAGATAGAGCAGCTGTCCTTTTTTCCTTTTTAATAGAAAACATCTCTAGGTTTTTCTTTCCTGTTGATCTCTGGGGTTACAGTTTCTACTGAAATTCAAGATCACCTTTCCTGGGGACTAGGCTCCAGCTTCCCTGAGTGACACCCCCAACCCCTCCCTGCACAACCTTTCTGACCCTCTGTACTTTGTGTCTCCCCACAGCCTTATGTGTCCGTGGCTCAGCAGATGGCACCACCTAGTCCAAGCAGCAACAACATCAGTGGTGGCGGTGGGGGTGGTGGAGGTGACCAGCTGAGCAAAACCAATCTCTACATCCGAGGGCTGCAGCCGGGCACCACGGACCAGGACCTAGTCAAGCTCTGTCAGCCGTAAGTCAGGGCACCGTGTGGGCAGGCTCCCCTGGCAAGTGAGACATGGGGAAATTTCCTGCCAAATATCCTTACTCTGAAATGCTACAGTTCTTCGCCTCTTTTCCCTTCCTTCTTGCATCTCAATTTTGCTCCTCCCCAGAAATCACAAACCTCCATTATGCTCTTCTGAGTCTAGAGGAAACATGGAGGAGTGAGGGAGGTGGGGGCTGACCTCTGAAACCCAGTGCATGAGTCTTTTTTTCCAATACCTTCCTCAAACTGGGAGCCACTGTGGAAAGACTCCTCACCCTATTGTCTTGAATGGGAAAACTAGCCTGGGGTTTTGCTTTTGTTTTTCTACTGGCTAGAGGGCATTTGAAGAGGTTAGACAAAATTAGAGGCTCCAAGTTAGTTGTTGGCTAGGAGCCTGCTGATTGAGACCTTCTCTTGCCAGAGAAGCATTGATTTTGAAAGGAAAAAAAAGGGAGTAGAGAAAGAAGGGGAAGATTGGTGGAATCAGAAATGGGGACCAACAGGCTGTCATCCTTTGGCTACCCCCTGAGGTCCCTCCGGGGTTTTGCAAAGTAACTCTGAGTCATGAGGTGAGTGGTAGCCTCAGCTCACCCCTGGCAGAAGTGCTGGAAGAAGCCTAAGAGCTCAGAAAGGCCCTGTTTGGTTTCACTTGGCAGGAAAACATACGTTTCAAATCAGGAATTTGAAAAGAGTTGGGGTACAGGAAGAGTGAACTAGCAAAGGTAGACAAAGGGTGAGTAGTAGAAGGAACTTGTAGAGAGAAGGCAGCACAAGAACCTTAGGTGACGGACTCCACACAGGTAGAAGAGACCTTGCTCGTGAAGGAGCCCCCACTAGAGTCAGCCCAACATGTGGTCACCAGCCTCTAACTCCAGACTTTGAGGGTGGGGGAGCCCTCTGCCTCTCTGAGCTGCTCATTCTACTTGGACACAGCTCTGGCTGTTAGGAAGCTTCACCTGAATCAAGCCTGGATTGGCCCCTTTGCAGCTTCCATCCATTGCTTCTGGTTCTGGCCCCTGGAACCAAATACATGTCTGATCCTTCCTTCACCCGGCCACCACCTTTCAAATGCTTGAACACATGCTAGAGTAAACGAGATGGATTCCCTGAAGGCAAGATGACTAAAAGTTGTGCCTCAGGGACATGT